>CM059800.1:5038121-5208121 GCA_030435695.1 Brachymystax lenok tsinlingensis | reverse complement strand
TGTGGAGAAGTACAGATCAGGGTTGGGTTATAAAAAAAATATCTGAAACTTTGAACATCACACAGACCACCATTAAATCCATTATAAAAAATGGAAAGAATATGGCATCACAACAAACCTGCCAAGAGAGGGCTCTCCAAAACTCATGAAACAGGCAAGGAGGGCATTAATCAGAGGCAAAAAAGAGACCCAAGATAACCCTGAAGGAGCTGCAAAGCTCCACAGCGGAGACTTATTTATTAACTGACTTTATTGTCCCCATGGGAAAATATTTGTTGCAGTGTCATGTACACATTTAAAGTTTAAATCCCCCCCCCAGCAGGCTTGTCTTTTTTTAAAGACAAGCCTGCTGGCCTTACTGAGTTGACTGGTATCTTTCCATAGGACCACTTTGAGCCGTACATTCCACAGAGCTGGGCTTTATGGAAGAGTGGCCAGAAGAAAATAAGCAAACATGTTTGGTGTTCGCCAAAAGGCATGTGGGAGACTCCCCAAACATATGGAAGAAGGTACTCTGGTCAGATGAGACTAAAATTGAGCTTTTTGGCCATCAAGGAAAACACTATGTCTGGCACAAACCCAACACCTCTCATCACCCCGAGAAAACCATCCTCACAGTGAAGCATGGTGGTGGCAGCATCATGCTGTGTGGATATTTTTAATCGGCAGGGACTTGGAAACTGGTCAGAATTGAAGGAATGATGTAATGGCGCTAAATACAGGGAAATTCTTGAGGGAAACCTGTTTCAGTCTTCCAGAGATTTGAGACTGGGACAGAGGTTCACCTTCCAGCAGGACAATGACCCTAAGCATACTGCTAAAGCAACACTTGATTTAAGGGGAAACATTTAAATGTCTTGGAATGGCCTAGTCAAAGCCCAGACCTCAATCCAAATGAGAATCTGTGGTATGACTTAAAGATTGCTGTACACCAGCAGAACCCATCCAAATTGAAGGAGCTGGAGCGGTTTTGCCTTGAAGAATGGGCAAAAATCCCAGTGGCTAGATGTGCCAAGCTTGTAGAGACATTCCCCAATAGACTTGCAGCTGTAATTGCTGCAAAAGGTGGCTCTACAAAGTATTGACTTTGGGGGGGGGGTGAATATTTATGCACACTCAAGTTTTCTGTTTCACCCCAAAAAATATTTTACATCTTCAAAGTGGTAGACATGTTGTGTAAATCAAATGATACAAACCCCCTATTTTATCATGGAAATCACCTCATTTAGACTGGAGCACTGCTCCAGCACTGCCACTGTATCTGTGTTTTTACTGGTTGTATATTTGCTTGTTCTTGTGTGTGTGTGTGTGTGTGTGTGTGTGTGTGTGTGTGTGTATGTATGTGCGTTTCCCTGCTGTTGACACACAGAGAAATGATGACAACAGCGGTGGTCTCAGCCCACTGACCAGCTGGCTGCTAGTTGGCAGCTGCTGCCACAGAGTAAAGAAGGAGTGCTAAGTAGAAGGTATCAGCAGAGATCAGCTCTGTGTTTGTGTGCATGTGTTTCTCTGTGTGTTATTGCTGTGTGTGTGTGTGTGTGTGTGTGCTGCCACAGCTGAGTGGCAGTGTGAGTGGGAGAGAGGCCTTGATGACTGAGCAGGCCACACCACACTGTATCAGACATTAAGACAAAGATCATTTTGGCTGATGCCAACTGCCTAGGGTGGGGGAAAACCCATACAAAAATCCACACAAAAACACAATACCTTTGTTAGTATGATAATTATATAATGTAATTTGCTGAACAATGGGCTTGGAGTCAAATCCAATAATAATGCAGAATATTAATCAGACACTACAACTACATTTGTCCAATACGCTTAACAATGGAGAACACATTGCGTTAGCCTCCGGTTGGCCCAGGGAAGGTTTGAAATACCAAGCAGTTTGTGTGCGTTTGTGCATGAGGGTGGTATGGATTAATTATTGGGAGTGGGGTGGTGAAGATCTCTATTGAGCATAGAGATGCTTTTTTGAGTACAGTGTGCTTGTACCTTTAGGTTCTAACAAAATGTTTAACTGTATGGTCCTAGATGTGCGGTTCTAAATGTGTGGTTCTAGCAATGGGGTTCTTAAAATGTGGTTCTAACAGTGTAGTTTTAACTGTGTTGTTCTGGGTAGTTCTAGTATTTTTGTTCTAACTGTGGTGTTCCAGCAGAGTGATACAAAGACAGAACCTAGAGTCTGGTTGATCCTGAAAGAACTCTGGATCAGCCTCACCGTCTAGCACACAGGGACAGTACTCCCTGCCAACAACTCCAGGGAGCCAGCTCCCCTCTCTCTCAGCCGCTCTCATCCCTTCACCGCTCATACACTCCAAACTGAAGAGGCCACGGAAAAGGTAGAGTGAGGGAAAAAAAAGTATTTGATCCCCTGCTGATTTTGTATGTTTGCCCACTGACAAACAAATGATCAGTCTATAATTTTAATGGTAGGTTTATTTGAACAGTGAGAGACAGAATAACAACAACAAAAAATCCAGAAAAACGCATGTGATATATGGAATTGCATTTTAATGAGGGAAATAAGTATTTAACCTTCTGGCTCCCAGGTGTCTTTTATACAGGCAACGAGCTGAGATTAGGAGCACAGTCTTAAAGGGAGTGCTCCTAATCTCAGTTTGTTACCTGTATAAAAGACACCTGTCCACAGAAGCAATCAATCAGATTCCAAACTCTCCACCATGGCCAAGACCAAAGAGCTCTCCAAGGATGTCAGGGACAAGATTGTAGACCTACACAAGGCTGGAATGGGCTACAAGACCATCGCCAAGCAGCTTGGTGAGAAGGTGACAACAGTTGGTGTGATTATTCGCAAATGGAAGAAACACAAAATAACTGTCAATCTCCCTCGGCCTGGGGCTCCATGCAAGATCTCACCTCGTGGAGTTGCAATTATCATGAGAACGGTGAGGAATCAGCCCAGAACTACACAGGAGGATCTTGTCAATGATCTCAAGGCAGTTGGGACCATAGTCACCAAGAAAACAATTGGTAACACACTACGCCGTGAAGGACTGAAATCCTGCAGGGCCCGCAAGGTCCCCCTGCTCAAGAAAGCACATATACATGCCCGTCTGAAGTTTGCCAATGAACATCTGAATGATTCAGAGGACAACTGGGTGAAAGTGTTGTGGTCAGATGAGACCAAAATGGAGCTCTTTGGCATCAACTCAACTCGCCGTATTTGGAGGAGGAGGAATGCTGCCTATGACATCCCCACCGTCAAACATGGAGGTGGAAACATTATGCTTTGGGGTGTTTTTCTGCTAAGGGGACAGGACAACTTCACCGCATCAAAGGGACGATGAACGGGGCCATGTACCGTCAAATCTTGGGTGAGAACCTCCTTCCCTCAGCCAGGGCATTGAAAATGGGGTCGTGGATGGGTATTCCAGCATGACAATGACCCAAAACACACGGCCAAGGCAACAAAGGAGTGGCTCAAGAAGAAGCACATTAAGGTCCTGGGTGGCCTAGCCAGTCTCCAGACCTTAATCCCATAGAAAATCTGTGGAGAGAGCTGAAGGTTCGAGTTGCCAAACGTCAGCCTCGAAACCTTAATGACTTGGAGAAGATCTGCAAAGAAGAGTGGGACAAAATCCCTCCTGAGATGTGTACTAACCTGGTGGCCAACTACAAGAAACGTCTGACCTCTGTGATTGCCAACAAGGGTTTTGCCACCAAGTACTAAGTCATGTTTTGCAGAGGGGTCAAATACTTATTTCCCTCATTAAAATGCAATTCCATTCATAACATTTTTCACATGCGTTTTTCTGAATTTTGTTGTTGTTATTCTGTCTCTCACTGTTGAAATAAACCTACCACTAAAATTATAGACTGATCATTTCTTTGTCAGTGGGCAAACATACAAAATCAGCAGGGGATCAAATACTTTTTTCCCTCACTGTATGTGTGGACACTGAGACATGACACAGAGGCCATGGAGGGACTCTGTACTAGGAGAGCCAGTGATGGCAGTGGAGGGTTGGGTTTCTGCTGCACTGGGATTATTTCATGGTTCATATGACCTCCAGGAAAAAAGCTGTTATATAGTAATATCAACGTCCATTTTTGGTTGAGTTGTCACCAAATGTGAATGTTACTTAAAATAAAACAAACCCTTGACATCCTGGCATTGATTTGTGGTTGAAATCTGTTTAAAATCAATGTATTGTTGACCATTTTTTGCGGCATTGGCCGCTGATTGGCTGAATACCCAGGGTGTGAGGTGGTTGGCGTTGTCAACAAAGCAGCATGACGAAATACGATTCCAAGATATATAAAGTGATCTGTGCATTTGAACAATAGCATAAATACACCTATTTCACTTTTGCATGTCAAAAACCAAATGACAACAGCTGCACATGCTGCCACTGTTTTGAACAGATTATATTATACTATTTATAATGAGAAGCCAGCTCACGAAAGAACGAGTGCCAAGACAAGAGCAGAACCAGAAGTTCTGACTCAACGGACGCACATTTGAGCGCCCCAGGACGGTCCATTTACTGTGTGCTGTTATATTTTATGCTATGGGGAAGTTTAATCAAAGCAATGTTCACATTCCTATGCACCCATGGAGCCGGAGCTGGCAATCACTGCGGGGTAGAGTAGTAAGTAATTGAACAGCTTGTTTTGAACAATATATTTTTGAAACAGGAATAATTACACATTTACAGCATTTAAACATAATCCATGAATTATATAATATACAGTACCAGTAAAACGTTTGGACACACCTACTCATTCAAGGGTTTGTATTTCTTTTTACTATTTTCTACATTGTAGAATAACAGTGAAGACATAAGAACATTCAAATAACACATATGGAATCATGTAGTAAACAAAGAAGTGTTAAACAAATCCATATTTGAGATTCTTCAAAGTAGCCACCCTTTTCCTTGGTGTCAGCTTTGTAAACTCTTGGCATTCTTTCAACCAGCTTTTCATGAGGAAGAAAAGTGTGGCTACTTTGAATAATCTAAAATCTAAAATATGTTTTGATTTGTTTAACACTTTTTGCTTACTACATGAATCCATGTGTGACTTGTTTCAGGAAACTAGGCGTATGTCGCGCGTCAGCACTTCACAGGAGAGCCGTTTGAACTAAGATATTTTTTTTAAATAAAAATGCGTTTATGGCAGAAATGCCTTCTTGATCATGTGAACTTTCATGTGCCTTAATAACAAACTTGTGTGCCATCTAAATGCATGCTCTTCAACCGATCATTGCCCGCACTTGCCCGCCCGTCCAGCATCACTACTCTGGACGGTTCTGACTTAGAATATGTGGACAACTACAAATACCTAGGTGTCTGGTTAGACTGTAAACTCTCCTTCCACTCACATTAAGCATCTCCAATCCAAAATTAAATCTAGAATTGGCTTCCTATTCCGCAACAAAGCATCCTTCACGCATGCTGCCAAACATACCCTCGTAAAACTGACCATCCTACCGATCCTCGACTTTGTCGATGTCATTTATAAAACAGCCTCCAACACTCTACTCAACAAATTGGATGCAGTCTATCACAGTGCCATCACCCACCACTGCAATCTGTACGCTCTCGTTGGCTGGCCCTTGCTTCATACTAGTCGCCAAACCCACTGGCTCCAGGTCATCTACAAGTCTTTGCTAGGTAAAGCCCGCCTTTGCTAGGTAAAGCCCGCCTTACCCGTAGCACGCGCTCCAGCAGGTATATCTGACTGGTCACCCCCAAAGCCTATTCCTCCTTTGGCCGCTTTTCCTTCCAGCTCAAAACTTTTAAAGGAAGAAACACTGTATGATGGCTGAGATAATGAGTGGGCTGCCGAGAGATGAGTTTGGATTGGTCTGCCATAAAGCACGCTTCTGTCTATTTGAGCTGGTCAGTATGTCTAGGTAATCCTGTCTAACGCGGCTTTTAAACTGCCTAAGCCTAATGTCAAGTTAAAGTGTACTGTTAGCTTGCTAACGTTAGCTGGCTGGCTCGCAGCTAACATTACCTGTATGCTCTCCACTTTCTGGATGACCAAGTTGTGAAATCAGTGGAATTTGAGTATGATAGCTAAGGAGATGGAGAAAACATCTGTCTGAAAACCTGTCTACGGATTACAACTTCAAACTAAGTGCAACCATGGCATCTGACAGGAGACGCGTCCATCCATGATGTATACGGGTAAGATAGTCTAAATAGCTACATTTTCAGATATTACATGTTTGTTATTTTGACAGAAAGTGGTTTCATTTCAAGTTAAAGTGTACTGCTAGCTAGCTAGCTAACGTTACCTGGCTGGCTCGCAAGCAAACGTTACGTGTATGACTATATTATTCGTATCTCAGAGCTATTTGCTTGACTAGTTATTGCCTAATGTTAGCTAGCTAACATTGAACCTGGTTGGTTAGCTACCTGCAGATTCATGCAGGGTAGTAACGCCATGAGTTGGGATTATGGTTCATTGTTTAGCTAGCTAGCTGTCTTTATTATAAAAGACTTATCTGAGTGTGCCAGAGTGCAGAATAACTGGTGAATTTACGAACGCTCAACACCCGTTGAACATGGCCGGGGGTCAGTAAACATCAGTCAGTAAATTAATTGTTGCCAGCAGCACAGTTACAGTCACCAACACTCTGGATAATATGAAAACAACCTAACCAGCTCTGCTAGTGCGAGTAAAATGATCAGAGTGGGGTGTTCTCTCATTATGTGTCTGGAAGTAGCTAGCAAGCTAGCCAATGTTAGCCTGGGTGCTTGACTGCCGTTGCGGGGTCAGAACGTTCGGATCAACCCTACTCATCGGCCAGAACATCCAGTGTGCGTTCTGAACGCTCCGAGAGCGAAATGCTCTGTATTTACGAACTGAAAATTTGACAGCACAGTTGCAGTCACCAACACTCTGGATAACATAACAGCCTAACCAGCTCTGCTAGGACGAGTAATGTTCAGTGAGCTGTTCTCTCATTTGTGTCTGGAAGTAGTTAGCAAGTTAGCTTGGGTGCTTGACTGCTGTTGTTAGTAAAGAACGCTCGGATCAACCCTTAAAGAGATGGGTGGGGCTAAAGCTTAAGAGGGTGTGAACAATGCTGAGTGGGTGTAGACAAAGAGGGCTCTCCAGTAGTAGCACCAAAAAATTCAAAGGCCATTTTCTCTAAAGTGAGTTCACAAGTTTATCAACTTTCAAAGCAAAATTACTTTCCCATTGTTCTTCAACTGTAGTGTATGATATACCATATCCAATGTAAAAACATAATTTTAAAAAAGATTTTGCTACATAAGACCGATTTGAGCCGGTCAGTCACATATGTGCTATTTCATAGTTTTGATGTCTTCACTACTGTTTTATAATGTAGAAAATAGTAAAAAAAAAAATAAGAAAAACCTTTGAATGAGTAGGTGTTTCCAAACTTTTGACTGGTACTGTATATATATTTTTTATATATATATTTTGGACCAATCACAAGTAGAGTGCCACCCTTAATTCCTTTGTGGGCGAGCCGACGCTGATTTGAACCCAAGATTCAATGCTACAGTAGTATGTTGACAGATGACATTGATAGAATATTAGTTCAACATATTTTTGCCCAGGGGGAATTTTACTGAGATATTTCTATTTCTGTGTGTTGGTTTAGTGACGTATTGTAGGTGAGGCTTTTTATGCCCCCTCAAAAACAAGCAAACAAATGAAAGAGAAGGCCCTCTCCATCAAGTTGCCATGTTCAGTCACTATTAATCCTATTTCTTTCCTAACCTTTACGCTGTGTATCCTAGACTAATATAATGGCCTTTCTTCCTTTGATGGAACATTTCACCCGATTAAACATCTCCCAGAGGATTTGGGAGGGCTCCTCTGCATTTAATTCCCTAGCAGGCCACATTATTGATCACAGGATGTTCCCACCTCAGCTTGGTTCCTCATTTAGGCCCATTTCATTGTTTTCAAAGAAAAGCATAACACCAACCTGGATTGAACAATGTGGGGTGAATCTGGGGCATGTTCAGTTTTTACAAACTCTCACACACAAACACTCACACAAATAGGCATGCAGGCAGGCAAGTACACGCACACACACTCACTCACTCACTCACACACATGCAGGCACACACACACACACACACACACACACACATACACACACACATGCAGGCACACACACACACATGCAGGCACACACACACACACACACACACACACACACACACTGGATACTCTCTCTCTCAATCCCCCCATATCGGCATTGACTCCCCCTCCCCTTTTCCTTCTATCTCAGCACAATAGCTACAGAGACAGTAGTCCAAATGTGTGTGACAGGCCGAGGAGAGCCCATTGTTTGAGCATTAATACAGACACTGTCAGCAGAGACCATCAGCCCCTCATTAACGTCATCAGTAAACCTGACAATCACACAGACACAGCTAAAGAAGCTGAGAAGTCACTGTTCAAAATGGAGGACAGCCAATGTCTATGACACCACAGATTGTCAGACTACTCCTTCCTAATATGCTTTGTTTGATCGTTTGTTCGTTCGTCCGTCCTTACTTCCGTCCTTCCTTCATTAAATGAATCACTGATCTGACATGGCATAACTGGTGGACACAAAGCAGTGGACACCTTGCTATGGCCTAACCAATCATGTTAGATCACTAATTACTTCAAGGCAAGCAGTAAAGAAGGATGTATTTCTAAAGTCTTACATTTTACATTTCATGAAATTAAATTAAATGTAAAGTCTTTGAACAGGTCACTTGTCTCAGTCTCCATCCTACTTATCTTACATGCAGGTGGACGTTTTAATCCTAACCTTAGAGCATTGATCCTAAACAAGTTCAAAACTTGTTTTGGGATAAATATTCCAACTTGGGATTTGCATAGGCTCCTGAGGAACTCATACATCTCTGTGTTAGCCTCATTGAAGCAACAAAACTATCAGTGTTCAACCTTAACATGTGATGACATTACCACAGAACTGATGAACAGGAATGGCATTTACCTAACTGGTGTACAAAAAAAGATTGATATTAAAGCTACCCCCCTACTAAGCCATGCCTCCACACCAGGTTTCCTCCAGGTACCCGTTGAACCATTATGAACCATAGACTAGCAATGTTTCCTTGAGGATCTCCACTCTGCAATTTTCCAGAAAACACACAATGCATCGCACATAGTCATTATGAGGCAATGAGAATAACAAGGTACCGGCAACACCCTGTATGAACTGTTTATTAAACGAACAACACAACAGCACTTCAAATAGAAATGGAGCAGTCTGACGAACGCAGCCCGGCAGCGCATGATGCATCGCTAATGAGTGGGGCCTTGGATATAGATTTGTTCTCTTGCCGGGTAGAAACCGGAAAATTATTAGTGCATGCGTTTTGAAAACAAAGCAGCCAAATGTGAGGTAAACAAAAGAAACAACAACTAAATACAAGCATCCTTTGATTGTTGACGGCCATTTAGCCGTGTCTCGATGCCTCTGACTCTCTGAACTACACGTGTCCCTCTGACTCTCTGAACTATGGAAGTTGAATTGTTGCTGGGCTGACGATGACAATACGTAGCAACATATGGACAACATTATGAATTAGGCTACTTTGTTCCAAACGTTCTTGGATGTGCTATTGTGGCCTGCTATCAGTAACCAGCATACATTATTTCTTGGCAGGATAATAAAGTGTTGTTCCAGCAGTCCGCCCCATAGGGCCCCATCAAAAACGCAGGACAACAGAGCATATGGGGGAGTCACAGAGGGTGGATTCACAGGGAGGAGGTGGGAGAGAGAGGGATTGGAGTGAGACAGGAAGGGATGGGAGAGAGGGAATGATGGATAATATAGAGGCAGGCAAGAGAGGGGGTGGGAGTGAGGGATAAGCAAGGACAAGGTTTGGGAGAGAGGGACGGCGGAGAAAGAGGGACATGGGACAGGGAGGATCGAAGAGAGGGATGGCATCCTCGTCACTTACACAGAGATACAGTACATAACAGGAAAAGGGTTTTGGGGGGACAGTTCTGGACATGAAAAGATTAACCTGTACTGCAAACATGTAGACCTACAGTAGCTCCAGTATACTGTAGATGTGGGTGTAGCTCTAGGGGTCTGGAAGCTGTTCAGTCAGTTCAAAGCCCCTGTGACTGTTCTCAGTCCTATTGTTAGCCTTCCTTACCTCCACGAAAGTACCAGAGGGAGGGGGAAAGAGAGAGAGAACGAGAGAGAGGAGGGGTGAGACAGGGTGAGAAGAAAAGTGGAATGACAGAGAGAGAGAGAGTAAAAAAGAAAGTAAGAGAAAAAAAACTAGTTTTCGATGAGATCCTGAGGAAGTGGAGCAGTAGAGATATTTTGCTGCTACCACTGTGAATGAATCATTAATTTTCATTTAGATTTAATGGAGTCTCAGTAACAAGTAGCTGTTTGCCCTGTGTGCAAATATGAGATCTCTGTCAGAGGCCTTACTGTTCCCAAGTACACTGTGTAATAGGGATCCCCTAATAAATAAATAGCACTAAGGCACACGAGCCCACATTCACACAGACATAAACAGACACATACTGTACACGCACACATACATGCACGTATGCACACACACACACGCACACACAAACACTCATGCACGCAAGCACACATACACCTCCGCACTTGAACGTCTGAGGGCAACACATTTTCAGGAGCTCAGTAGGAAGTGCTCACACTCCCCTGAATATGTGTGAAGGTTGAAGTTCCCGATCAGACAAAGTCGAAAATGATGCAATATGCATCAAACAGGAGATACATTTTTAATCTGAGGAAAACAGTCAAACGTGCTTTTGAGGACTATTCTACTTATTTTTGGCATGGTTCAAATCTCCTCTGTGGAGCTCAAATCATTGTCTAATTCTGCATCTCTCTCTCTCTCTCTCTCTCTCTCTCTCTCTCTCTCTCTCTCTCTCTCTCTCTCTCTCTCTCTCTCTCTCATATACATTAACTACATGACCAAAAGTATGTGGACACCTGCTCGTCGAACATCTCATTCCAAAATCAGGCATTAATATGGAGTTGATCCCCCCTTTGCTGCTATAACAACTTCCACTCTTCTGGGAATGCTTTCCAGTAGATTTCTGCGGGGATTTGCTTCCATTCAGCCACAAGAGCATTAGTGAGTTCAGGCACTGATGTTGGCCGACTAGGCCTTGGTCGCAGTCGCCGTTCCAATTCATCCCAAAGGTGTTTCGATGTGGTTGAGGTCAGGGCTCTCTGCAGGCCAGTCAAGTTCTTGCACACCGATATCAACAAACCTGTATGGACTGTATGGACCTCGCTTTGTGCACGGGGGCATTGTCATGCTGAAACAGGAAATGGCATTCCCCAAACTGTTCCACAAAGTTGGAAGCACAGAATCTTCTAAAATGTAATTGTATGCTGTAGCATTAAGATTTCCCTTCACTAGAACTAAGGGGCCTTGCCCGAACCATGAAAAACAGCCCCAGACCATTATTCCTCCTCCACCAAGTGTTACAGTTGGCACTATGCATTGGGGCAGGTAGCGTTCTCCTGGCATCCGCCGAAACCCAGATTAGTCCGTCGGACTGCGTGATTCCTCACTCCAGAGAACGCGTTTCCACTGCTCCAGAGTCCAATGGCGGCAAGCTTTACAACACTCCAGCTGACGCTTGGCAATGCACATGGTGTTCTTATGCTTGTGTGCGGCGGTTTGGCCATGGAACCCATTTCATGAAGCTCCCAACGAACAGTACTTGTGCTGACTTTGCTTCCAGAGGCAGTTTGGAACTCGGTAGTGAGTGTTGCAACCGTGGACAGATGCTTTTTGCGCGCTACGAGCTTCAGCACTCGGCGGTCCCGTTCTATGAGCTTGTGTGGCCTATCACTTTGCGGCTGAGACCTTATAGCTCCTAGACGTTTCAAATTCACTTACAGTTGACCGGGGCAGCTCTAGCAGGGCAGAAATTGGACAAACTGACTTGTTAGAAAGGTGGCATCCTATGACGGTGCCACATTGAAAGTCACTGAGCTCTTCAGTAAGGCCATTCTACTGCCAATGTTTGTCTATGGAGATTGCATAGCTGTGTGCACGATTTTATACACCTGTCAGCAACGGGGGTGGTTGCTAAATCCACTAATTTGAAGCGGTGTCCACATACTTTTGTATATATAGTGTTTCTCTCTTCTATCTCTATCTATATCTCTTTCTCTCAATTGTTCAATTCAATTCAATCCAATTTGCATTTTTGGCATGACGTAACAATGTACATATTGCCAAAGCATACTTTGGACATTAAGTGATTTATTTGCAATATTAACATATTTTAAAGAATAATAATTTAAATAATAATAATCAAGATTGTCAACGGGACAATCAGTAACAACAATAATCAAGGGTAAAAATAACCATACAATAGACAAAAACAATAGCATATAGGACATTTGCAGATTGGTCTGTCATACACTGTCCCTCATCTTATTGCAAGCAGCAATTTAAAGTGCTGCCAACCCACAGCTCTCTGCGGGTTCCCCCAACAGGACGGGTAGTCCATTCTCATCAGTGAGGTCTTTGAAACCTTGAATAAAGGTTTCAAATTTGGGGAAATTACACTAATTGTTTTATATTTTTTACATTTTGTCAGGAACTGCAGCTCTGTTTCAGTTTCTGCTGTTTCTGCTGCAGTGGTTGCAGCCTTTCCTCTACAGAGAGCCAGGTTTTCCTGTGTCTACACTTCTCAATTGCAAGGCTGTGCTCACTGAGTCTGTATTTTTTCAAGTTTTCTCTAAGGTTTTGATCAGTAACCATGGTCAAATAGTTTGCCATGGTGTACTGTCAATTTAGGGCCAGATAGCAGTGCATTTTGCGTTGTACTTGTGCTCATGTTTTCCAATAGGTAATGTAGTTTTGTTTTGACTGTGTTGTAATTTAGTTTATTCTGACTGATTGGATGTTCTGGTCCTGAGGCTTCAGTGTGTTAGTAAAACAGGTTTGTGAACTCAGCCCCAGGACCAGCTGGATGAGGGGACTCTTTTCTTTGCTCAGCTCTTGGCATTGCAGGGCTTGGTAATGATATGAGAGGGGGTCACTGTATTTTAGATGTTTCCAAAACTTAATTGCTATTTTTTGAGTTTTTATTATTAGTGGATATTGGCCTAATTCTGCCCTGCATGTATTGTTTGTAGTTTTCCTCTGGACATGTAGGAGAATCTTACAGAACTCTGCATGCAGGATTTCAATGGGGTGTTTGTCCGAATGGGTGAAATCTTGTTTTGCAAGTGGAACCCACACCTCACTGCAATTGGTTCAATGAGACATTCAATTAGTTTAATACAGGTATTTTAATTTTAATTTGTTTTTTAATGGCTTAGAATGCCCTGTGTTTTCTCTCTCAGTTCATTCCCTGCCTCACTTAGGTGTCCACTTGAGGAAATTTTTTACATAAGTAATTTGATTTATTAGGATCTCCATTAGCCGACGCCAATGGCGACAGCTAGTCTTACTGGGGTCCGACACATAATGAAAAAGACATTACAGACAAAAGACAATTTACCTACATTTAAAAACATTAACAGGTAGTGTGTGTGTGTGCATCTATCAGTTACACATAAATGTCAGTACATACACACAACAAGTAGGTCACATGGGGAGAGACGTTGTGCCATGAGCAGGGTTGGGGAGAAAACGATTACATGTAATCTGTTACATGTAATGGATTACAAAAAACATGTTAACTGTAATCCGTTACATAACCAGTAAAAAAATATATATTGTAATCAGATTACAGATACTTTTGATAAACTAGATGATTACCTCGAGGACTACTTTTGAATTCAGAAAGGTTTGCGTGACACTTCTCTGTTTTCTCAATTAAATTCAAACCAGCATTGAAAAAAGGCGCAAGTTTAAGTTTGTTCCACCTGAGCGAGTCTGACCACAAGTCAGAGACCACTATGATGACACACCAAATGTGTTTGATGGATCAAGGGAAAAGAGCAAAAATAGGCTTTCATAGGCTACAGTCCTATGTGTCACTGCAACTTCTTATGGAGCGGCAGCAGAGGTGGCGGTTTTGGAGAGTCTGGGCGTGCCCAAAGTAAAATGCCTGCCACTCAGGCCCAGAAAATAGTATATGCACATAATTAGTACTATTGGATAGGAAACACTCTGAAGTTTCTAAAAGTGTTAAAATAATGTATGTGAGTATAACAGAACTTTCTTTTGTACATGACCTTCTTCTCCAGGCTGCCTTTTCATTTCTATTTTAACTAGGACTGAGACTGCAGTACCTATGGCTTCCACTAGATGTCAACAGTCTTTATACAGTGTCTGGAAGCTCTAGCACTAAGCAGAACGGATAGGAAGAGGAAGTAGTGAAGGGACCACTTTTGTCAACAACGTTTGACTGGCGCGGTCATATGACCGCGCCCCACTTTATTTTCCTTTCCTATTGTTCAAGTTATCGTCCGGTTGAAATATTACAGTAAATATACATAAAAGGACACCTAAGGATACATAAAAAATTATGTTTGTCAATGGGCGACTCGACGGTGGATTTTCTGATCATAACGTGCCAACCAAACGGAGATTTATGGATATAATAAATGACTTTTTCGAACAAAATAACCATTGGATGTCTTCTTTGGACACTTGGGAAGCCCTCAGCAGAAGTTCTTCGAAAGGTAAGTGATATTTTGTAGCTCTTATATGGGTTTTGCGTGACCCGCGCTGGATATGAATTTATGCTAATGTGGAAAATATATGAGGTGCTATCCTCAAACAATCAAATGTTGTGCTTTCGCCGTAAAGACTTTTTGAAATCTGACAACGCTGTGATATTGCCAAGAAGCAGAGCTTTTGATGACTATGCAACACTTGTATATTGATCATTTGAGGGCCTGATATTTCTCATATAGTTCCTGGTCAGTAATTGGGGAGTCAATAGATGTTGATTGTCCTTTTTCTAATCCATGACTTTGGAAATGTTCTACATTTGCATCAATTTGAACGGTGTTATTAACTGTTTAAAAATGGTTTGTCCATATCACCATTTTGTATTGCAAATTCCTCTTGTATCTATTTTTTTACATTTTGACAAAAGTTGTTTGTGTTTAGGGACTCTTCAATTAGTGTTCATTGATTGTTGTTGTACAGGTGATTTTTTTGGTTCTGAGTGTACGTTTACACTCATTGTAATGTAGGTGTATGTCACCATTATTTGGGTCTCTGTGCTCTCTCTCTCTCTTGATCTCTCTCTGTCTCTCCCTACACTCTTTGCAGAGAGATAGGGTTCTACCAAGAACCATTTTAATCTGAAGAACCCTTTTTGAAAGACAAGGGTTCTTTGTAAGGAAAAGAGTTCTACCTAGAACCTAGAGGGATTCTTTGGAAGGCAAGAACGGTTCTGCATAGAACCCTTCTGAATCTGAATAGTCTTTATTAATTGTATTATTTGTTAGTTTTTTTTATGTTAATAGTGCCTGAGCATTCGTGTTTAACTCAGTGTTTAAACCTTAACATTAGGAGTTTGAGTAATCTGATACATATAAAGTTGTGAGAATTATTTAAACTATATGGGAATATTTGTGCATGTACAGTGCATGCAAAAGTATTCACCCCCTTGGTGTTTTTCCAATTCTATTTGCATTACAAGCTGTTGTTTTTTTTTTTTAATTCTTTTTTTTTTTTAATTTATATAATGGACATACACAAAATAGTCCAAAATAGTGAAGTGAAAAAAAAATAATAACTTGTTTAAAGAAAATCAAAAAAATTCAAAACTGAAAAGCTGTGCGTGCATACAGTTGAAGTCGGAAGTTTACATACAGTTAGGTTGGAGTCATTAAAACTCGTTTTTCATCCACTCCACAAATTTCTTGTTAACAAACTATAGTTTTGGCAAGTCAGTTAGGACATCTACTTTGTGCATGACACAAGTAATTCTTCAAACAATTGTTTACAGACAGATTCTTTCACTTATAATTCACTGTATCACAATTCCAGTGTGTCAGAAGTTTACATACACTAAGTTGACTGTGCCTTTAAACAGCTTGGAAAGTTCCAGAAAAGTATGTCATGGCTATAGAAGCATCTGATAGGCTAATTGACATCATTTGAGTCATTGGAGTTGTACCTGTGGATGTATTTCAAGGCCTACCTTCAAACTCAGTGCCTCTTTGCTTGACATCATGGGAAAATCAAAAGAAATCTGCCAAGACCTCAGAAAAAAATTGTAGAACTCCACAAGTCTGGTTCATCCTTGGGAGCAATTTCCAAACGCCTGAAGGTACCACGTTCATCTGTACAAACAATAGTACGCAAGTATAAACACCATGGGACCACGCAGCTGTCATTCGCTCAGGAAGGAGACGCGTTCTGTCTCCTAGAGATGAACATCCTTTGGTGCAAAAAGTGCAAATCAATCCCAGAACAACGGCAAAGGACCTTGTGAAGATGCTGGAGGAAACAGGTACAAAAGTATCTATATCCACAGTAAAATGAGTCCTATATTGACATAACCTGAAAGGCTGCTCAGCAAGGAAGAAGCCACTGCTCAAAAACCGCCACAAAAAAGCCAGGCAACAGTTTGCAATTGCACATGGGGCAAAGATCATACCTTTTGGAGAAATGTCCTCTGGTCTGATGAAACAAAAATAGAACTGTTTGGCCATAATGACCATTGTTATGTTTGGAGAAAAAAGCAGAGGCTTGCAAGCCGAAGAACACCATCCCAACCATGAAGCACGGGGGTGGCAGCATCATGTTGTGGGGGTGCTTTTCTCCAGTCATAGACTGTTCTCTCTACTACCACATGGCAAGCGGTACCGGAGTGCCAAGTCTAGGACAAAACGTTTTTACCCCTAAGCCATAAGACTCCTGAACAGGTAATCAAATGACTATCTGGACTTTGTGCCCCCCCGCTGCTACTTTCTGTTGATC
Organism: Brachymystax lenok tsinlingensis; assembly: GCA_030435695.1. Classification (NCBI taxonomy): domain Eukaryota; kingdom Metazoa; phylum Chordata; class Actinopteri; order Salmoniformes; family Salmonidae; genus Brachymystax; species Brachymystax lenok. The sequence goes on along the minus strand of CM059800.1, from coordinate 5,191,229 downwards.
ATATATGCATAGTCACTTTAACTATACTTTAATGTACATACTACCTCAATCATCCTGAAAACCGGTGTCTGTATGTAGCCTCGCTACTTTTATAGACTCGCTACTTTTACAGCCTCGCTACTGTATATAGCCTCGCTACTGTATATACTGCTGGTTTTATTTCTTTACCTACCTATTGTTCACCTAATACCTTTTTTATTATTTTTTGCACTGTTGGTTAGAGCCTGTAAGTAAGAATTTCACTGTAAGGTCTACACCTATTGTATTCAGCGCATGTGACAAATAAACTTTGATTTGATTTGATCATGAGACAGGAACATTTTATTTATTTTATTTTTATTTATCCGTTATTTTACCAGGTAAGTTGACTGAGAACACGTTCTCATTTACAGCAACGACCTGGGGAATAGTTACAGGGGAGAGGAGGGGGATGAATGAGCCAATTGTAAACTGTGGATGATTAGGTGACCATGATGGTATGAGGGACAGCTTACATTAAGTGGATATATTGAAGCAACATCTCAAGACAGTTGTGGCAAAATGGCTTGAAGACAACAAAGTCAAGGTATTCGAGTGGCCGTCACAAATCCCTGACCTCAATACTATAGAAACTTTGTGGGCAGAACTGAAAAAGTGTGTGCGAGCAAGGAGGCCTACAAACCTGACTCAGTTACACCAGCTCTGTCAGGAGGAATGGGCCAAAATTCACTCAACTTATTGTGGGAAGCTTGTGGAAGGCTACCTGAACATTTGACCCAAGTTAAACAATTTATAGGCAATGCTACCAAATACTAATTGAGTGTATCTGACCCACTGGGAATGTGATGAAAGAAGTAAAAGCTGAAATAAATCATTCTCTCTACTATTATTCTGACATTTCTCATTCTTAAAGTAAAGTGGTGATCCTAACTGACCTAAGACAGGGAATTTTTACGACGATTAAATGTCAGGAATTGTGAAATGTATTTGGCTAAGGTGTATGTAAACTTCCGACTTCAACTGTATGTATTTACTCCCTTTGCTATGAAGCCCCTAAATAAGATCTGGTGCAACCAATTACCTTCAGAAGTCACATAATTAATTAAATAAAGTCCACCTGTGTGCAATCTAAGTGTCACATGATCTGTCACATGATCTCAGTGTCTATACACCTGTTCTGAAAGGCCCCAGATACTGCAACACAACTAAGCAAGGGGCTCCACCAAGCAAGCGGCACCATGAAGACCAAGGAGCTCTCCAAACAGGTCAGGGACAAAGTTGTGGAGAAGTACAGATCAGGGTTGGGTTATAAAAAATATCTGAAACTTTGAACATTCCACAGAGCACCATTAAATCCATTATTAAAAAATGGAAAGAATATGGCACCACAATAAACCTGCCAAGAGAGGGCCGCCCACCAAATTCACAGACCAGGCAAGGAGGGCATTAATCAGAGAGGCAACAAAGAGACCAAAGATAACCCTGAAGGAGCTGCAAAACTCCACAACTGAGATTGGAGTATCTGTCCATAGGACCACTTTAAGCCGTACACTCCACAGAGCTTGGCTTTACAGAGTGGCCAGAAAAAAGCCATTGCTTAATGAAAAAAATAAGCAAACACGTTTGGTGTTCGCCAAAAGGCATGTGGGAGACTACTCAAACATATGGAAGAAGGTATTCTGGTCAGATGAGACTAAAATGTAGCTTTTTGGCCATCAACGAAAACGCTATGTCTGGCACAAACCCAATACCTCTCATCACCCCGAGAAAATCATCCTCACAGTGAAGCATGGTGGTGCCAGCATCATGCTGTGGGGATTTTTTTCATCGACAGCGGCTGGGAAACTGGTCAAAATTGAAGGAATGATGGAGGGCGCTAAATACAGGGAAATTCTTGAGGGAAACCTGTTTCAGTCTTCCAGAGATTTGAGACTGGGACGGAGGTTCACTTTCCAGCAGGACAATGACCCTAAGCATACTACCAAAGCAACACTTGAGTGGTTGCTGAAAAAGGTGGCTTTACAAAGTATTGACTTCGGGGAGGTGAATAGTTATGCATGCTCAAGTTTTCTGTTTATTTGTATTATTTCTTGTTTGTTTCACAATACAAACCATTTTGCATCTTCGAAGTGGTAGGCATGTTGTGTAAATAAAATGATACAAACCTCCCAAAAATCTATTTTAATTCCAGGTTGTAAAGCAACAAAATAGGAAAAATTACAATGGGGGTGAATACTTTTACAAGGCACTGTATCTGGTATTCCCTTAATAATTTTACATACATTATACAGTGCTGACATAGTTGATATCTTTGCCATGATTTTTCAGTTTAACATGTCTTATGTTGAATCAGGATATACATTAACCTAACACTCAATGGAGTAAAAGAACAACAGTTAATAACCAGAGTTGAGTGTGTGTCATTTTTACTCTGTGTTACTGTGTTGAGTAAAACACTCAAAACCATGCCCATCATTATCATATTCCCCAGCATGCTCTATTGCAGGTTGATTTTCAGAAGTTGTTGTTTCAATATCTGTGTTTTTCTTGGTTGATGAATCTTATGTTACATAAAAATAAATAACACATTTTTCTAAACTAATCCAAACTGTTAATAGCTGGACTTATTGCACCCATTACTGAGATATTTTTTCCAGTTCACATGATTTAAGTCGTCCCATTAGAAAATCTAGCATTCATTTGGACTGCAGGCTCCAGGTGATTCAAAATGTTAATTGTTGGATATCCTCACTCTGGCTGGATTCCAATTGGAATTATGCATCACTTTGCAGCCAGCATAATGTGACTTGCAGGCCTGATGTGCCCTGTAACACAGGCTTTCCTAACATCACTGTGTTTGGGTATAACTAGGCCATCAAAAAAAGGCCATCAAATATAAAGAGTTTAAAAAGTATGTATGAAAAGGAACGTAGAACTCTTCATAGAGAGTTATAGGAAGAACCTTTAGAGGATATAGGGTTCTAGGCATAACCCTTCATGGGTTCTACGTAGAACAATTTACAGTGTGTTCTATGGAGAACCCTAGCACCAAAAAGGGTTCCCCTATGGGGACAAACCGAAGAACCCTGTATGGTTGTACTTAGCACTTTTTTTTCTAAGAGTGTACGTGTCTCTCTCTCTCTCTCTCTCTCTCTCTCTCTGTGTCCCTACATATACTGTATCTCACCTTCTCTCTCTCTCTCTCTCTCTCTCTCTCTCTCTCTCTCTCTCTCTCTCTCTCCCTCCCTCACTCCCGTTCTCTCTGTGACTCTCAAGGTGACTCTCAAGGGGAAATTAAACATTAAGAGAGATTTTCAATTCACAGCAGCTAAAAACAGCTGCGCTTCCTTGGTTTCTCACAGAGGGCATGTGACAAGTGACATTCCCCATCTCACCTTGTCCCCTTTCAACAAGTTTACTGCCTGCCATTTCTCTCAATTCTCTCTCTCTTTCTGTATTTCTCTCTCTCTTTCCCTCTCTGTCTTTCTCTCTCTCTCTCTGAGAGATTGGGTCTAAATATAGAGGGGAATAGAGAGATGTTGAGGGGGTAGAAAGAGAGAGACGAGGTGGGGATAGAGCAGGGAAAAGAGAGGAAGAAAGAGAGGGGGAATATAGAGGGAAAGAGATAGTGAAAGATGCAGTACAAAATCTGATAATTATTTTCTACAAATGGTGGGATCGGGAGAGAGGGGGTGGAGAGGGTAGAGTGAAAGAAAACCACTACATCCATCTTTCACAAGCCTGGCTAAATGCTACATACATTTTAGAGAAAGATAATAGTAATACATTTTACAGGAACCTTTACAGCATACCCTACAGTACATAAGACAGTCCAGTCAAGAACAACTAATACGTCCAATTTAAAGCTAACCATCTCAGATAAGGACAATACTACATACCTTGTCTATTATGGACGGGAGGTGGCCTAGCGTTTAAGAATGTTGGGTTGCTGCTTTGAATCACCGAACCGACTTCGTGAAAAATCTGCAGATGTGCCCTTGAGCAAGGCACTTAACACTAATTGCTCCTGTAATTCCCTCTGGATAAGAGTGTCTGCTAATTGTAAATATCCTTGCTACAGCAGGCTAACAGAAAAATACATCTCAAATTGTAATACTGCATTCTAGAGCTGTATCACTACACCTCTCTATCTCATACAAAATGTGCGTATTACAAACTGCAGCACCCTAACCCATATTCTTTTTGCAGATTAAATAAGGACCTCCCGACCTCTCCCCCACAGAGCTCAATATTCAGTGTTGGAGAGGAGTTCCACTACATGTCATTTAATAAGCTTGGGGGTAGTTTAACACAGCAGGGTCATAGTTGGGTTAGACTAAAGCACTAAAAGCACTAAATAAGCACTAAATAAACTTCAGTTAGTGATAAACACGGCTGCTAGAATCTCAACTAGAACCAAAAAATTTGATCATATCACTCCAGTACTCTGGCTTCCTGTTAAGGCTACGGCTGATTTCAAGGTTTTACTTCTAACCTACAGTACCAGTCAAAAGTTTGGACACACCTACTCATTCATAGTTTTTTCTTTATTTGTACTATTTTCTACATTGTATTGAAGACATAAAAAATATGAAATAACACATATGGAAACATGTAGTAACCAAAACATTGTTAAACAAATCAAAATATATTTTAGATTTTAGATTATTCAAAGTAGCCACCCTTTGTGGGCTATACTCAGCCTTGTCTCAGGGTAGTACGTTGGTGGTCTGTTGATATCCCTCTAGTGGTGTGTGGGCTGTGCTTTGGCAAAGTGGGTGGGGTTATATCCTGCCTGGTTGGCCCTGTCTGGGGGTATCGTCGGACGGCACCACAGCTGCCTTTCTTATGAGTTTTTCCTAGCCACTGTGCTTCTACATCTGCATTGGTTGCTGTTTGGGGTTTTGTTTTAGGCTGCATTTCTGTATAAGCACGTTGTGACATCTGCTGATATAAAAAGGGCTTTATAAATACATTTGATTTGATTTGATTGAGTATAGTGTATACTGTTACAAATGAATGATAGCTGAACTTTTCTTTTCAAAACAATTCTAGTAGCCAGAAATGGCTCAGAACTCCCTAGGCTTTTGAGGAGGCTTTGCAAACTAGAAGTCTGGAATTCCAGGTTGTGGAGAGCGAGAGACATTCAAACACCAAACAACATCTCATGATGAGTAGAATATCTTTTTTATGTCTTTTAGATGAGGTGTTAATGTATGTAGGCTTCTCAGAGTTAAGAGAGCATCTGGCAGGTAGAGGTGTGTGTGTGTCTGTGTGTGTGAGTGCGTGTTGTTGAAAATATTTGTATGTTTGTGTGTTGTTGAGAGGGTTATTATGTGTGTGTGTGTTGTTGAGAGTATGTGAGAGCCTCCCCGATTCCCTCTCTAATTAGAACTGAAGCAATAGAGCAGACACAGAGCAGGCGAAGGAGTGGAAGAGAGATAGCAGCGCTCCTTTCACTCATCCTCTCATCTCTAGAATCCTCTACTCCACAGCATCCCCCAATCAAAGAGTCAAACAGCATCGGTGAACACGTTGTCTGCTTCCCAAATGTCACCCTATGGGCCCTGGTCAAAAAGAGTGCACTAAATAGGGAATAGGGTGTCATTTGGGATCAGCCGTCTACTCCCCTCTCTCAACACTCTGATAGGCTTGAAAGTGGATTAAAACAGACATCAAATATGTTTATGTAAATCATGCATTCACTGAAAGAATGGTGTGGCATGTTCTCGACAGAAAACGTTCCAATACTGTCTGAGACAAACAAACTAACATCAACCTAAGCTGGATCAATGAGTAAGCCAGCAAACTGTCCTAAATATTCTGAAATAACTGCATCTTTTCAATAAATATTGTCATTACAATTGACATGCTAACAACCAATATACAAATGTAGATTTCTTAATCACCAGATAATCAAGAGTTATTAGTGGCTGTTTTATCAAAGTTAGCTGGCTAACTTAATAATTATTCTTTCTGGAACATCCCACAGGGGTGTAATTAGAAAACAAATCAATCAGGCATTCGGCTTAAAGAATGCCCAAATATCATAAAGCGTACTGTATCAAGACAGTATGATCATATTAGGGCATACTGTATCAAGACAAAATTGAAAGATTTGATCTGAGGCTTTAAAAAAACGGGTATGTTTTATTATGAAAGCTAAAATATAACCACAACCCACATGCTCAGCTGCTGGACAGAACAAATTATAAGGAAAGGTGTATCCCAACAGTGATACATCGCTGTGGACAATATAGGCAACATTTTCCTCTCGCAAAGACACCTGCGCTGTAAGCTAATGCACAGTATGTTTTTTTTCTTCTGCAATACAACTTATGTTGTAACTTTTCTTTAACAAGTTCTGTGAAGAGAGAGATAGTGCTTCGGTGAACTGTGAAGATCGAGGGGTGTTAGAAAACCCTGAGCTGGCCTCTCTGGGTCTTCACTCCCACTGAAGATAAGCCAGGTCTGCCTCCCTTCTAGCACCCTATTCCCCTTTTAGTGCACTACTTGATTACAAGCCAGGTGACAGGTAAAGCATTGTTTTGCTAGTGATTAATAGTGTGATAGCTCTCTTTGCTGTGGCTTAGTGTACTCGTCAGACTCCCTGGTGGCGAGGTGTGAAAACCCCATAGAATTTCTGTTCCGTGTCTCTGCAGATAGGAAACTGTTTAACCTTCTGCCAATCACACTGATGCCCTTATTTGGTATTCCTTTCGTCTGGAATTAATTAAGTGCAGCCGAGACTGTCGGAGAGACGTTTCAATACATGAAGACAAATTTAAAGCGTGTTGATATTACATTGCTTATCCAATCTTGTTTTGAGTTGGAGTGGAATGTCATCTTTGATTTTGAACACAGTTTTCTAATATTTTTTCGATTGAACCTTTATTTAAGTAGGCAAGTCAGTTAAGAACAAATAAATGTTTTCAATGACGGCCTACCACAGCCAAACCCAGACTACGCGGGGCCAATTGTGCACCGCCCTGTGGGACTCCCAATCACGGCCAAATGTGATGCAGCCTGGATTCGAACCAGGGGCTGCAGTGATGCCTTTTGCACTGAGATGCAGTGCCTTAGACCGCTCCGGCCATATCTTATGAGACACATGTAAGGGAGCACCCTAACACACATTCATACACCCATACACCCATACCCACACACACAATGTCAGGCACTCCGTAGTCATTGGCCGAACGGTGCGTTGACAAAACAATATTGTTATGTCTTGACTATCATTAATGTGATTGACTGTTATTTTATAAAATAATGACATACCGCATTAAACTATTACGCAATTAAATTACTCATGTTACAATTAATTAAGTAGTAAATCTCCGTTTGGTTGGCGCATTATGTTCATAAAATACAGCGTCCACTCGCCCATTGAACCGTGAAGAGAACGCGTTCAACCGATACCTATACACTTGTCCAAGAACAATCAAACATCATTGATAATGTATCCTTAGGAACACTTTTATGTATATTTACTATAATATTTCAACCGGATTATAAACTAGGAAAGTAAAAAAACCACAGAGCGCGCGAGCCCGTGAACGCGCATCCTCTTCTGTTTACATCCGATGATTAGTTAGAAATTCTTCTTCTATTACCATCCAGAGCAACTAAACATCATCAAACACTGTCTAGAGACTGTTGACATCCAGTGGAAGCAATAGGTACTGCAATCTTACTCCCATATATGGTCATTTTCAATAGGGAGGGGTTCAAAATGAGGCACTCTGTCAAAACCACTTTTTCCAGGACAGAAATTCCTCGGGGGTTTCGCCTGCCATATGCGTTCTGTTTTACTCACAGACAAATGGTTAACACTCTTAGAAACTTCAGAGTGTTTCCTATCCCGGCCCACTAGCGCGCCGCTACTCCCTAAGTAGTTTAAGTACCCACAGGCCATTCCAATTGTTTGGATTACAGAAATATTGTTTCATTCCCCACTTTTGGATGATGGTGTTTTGGCTGGAAGAATGTCTTTGTTCTCCATAGATTCTCTCCCTCAATACTCCATGGCAGTGAAGAGAAAGTTTCAGAAAGGAATTTATGACCATCATAAAACTGTGGAGAGAGATAGAGAGAGAGAGAGAGAGAGAGAGAGAGAGAGAGAGAGAGAGAGGGGGTCTGACGTCTATGATCCTCACCCAAAAGGGAAAGTCATGAAAATATGTAAATGACAGAATCAGATGACCGTTGTTAGTGAAGATGTTTGATTGCTTGATCAAGCCCTATTGACTGCATTGGAATAGTGACTTTAATAATAGTGTTTAATAATGTGTAACATAAGGCTCACGTCTCTTGTTTGAGTCCCAAATGGCACCTTATTCCCTACATAGTACAATACTTTTGACCAGAGCTCTATGGGTCTTGGTCAAAAGTAGGGCACTATGTAGGGAATAGGATACCATTTGGGACACAACATTGCAGTCATGGAATAGCAGCATGATTTTGACACTAAGAGTTATTCAATTATTACATAATTGACCCGGCATATTATGCATGATGTTAAAATAGATCATGTCCAAGTACTGCTGTAGAAGTCGTCTACATCTTAACCTTGTAACACAAATTTACCCTGCAACACTAATTAACCCTGTAACACTGCATCTTAATATCAGATGCAAGAATAGACATTACTATATTCTGCACTTCAGCAGACAAAAGAAGATGACAGATAAAATAGAGAATTAAATAGCTTGATGGTCCATGATATCATAAAACAAATCTTTGTGCTATACCATGCGGAAAATGATTAGTCTTAAGGGTTAAGATGCAGTGTTACAGGGTTAATTAGTGTTGCAGGGTAACGATGTAGATGACTACTACATCAATACTTGGACACACTATTATTAATGTCATTATTCAAATGCATTCAATAGCGCTTGATCAAGCTTAGACACACACACACACACACACACACACACACACACACGTTTTTCTCCACTAAAATACATGTTCGAGGCTCTTAGCTGTTTTATTGTAACAGATGTAACCGATGTAACCGATGTACCCGATGACTGCATTTCAGTACATCAAACAGCAGTATCAAACCTATTCCATTCTACCTGCATGACCAATCCTGCCTCCCTTCCTTCTCTCTCCTTTTCATGTTCACAGCACAGAGAGAGGTTTACTCTGAGCAATAGAAACACAGAGTTTTTGTTGTTGTTTTCCCTAAATTATGAATGATAACAGTGCTTCTCTCACAGCTTTGATTGTGTAAACTCACGATAAATCGATGGGCTCTTGCTTTAGTGAATCCACTGGGAGGCTGGATGCTGCTGCTGACAGATCTAATGTGTACTGGTACTTCTCCATGCAGCCCAGAGGCTGTTTACCTTGCTATGCTGCTTTTTGGGCTGAGGCTGGGGCTATGGTACTTGGGCTGTGGGTATGAGGCTGTGGGTTGTGGATTGTGGTTATGGGATTATGGGACTGTAGGGCTGGGGCTGTGGGTATGAAATACAATTCAACTTTGTCACAGTGAACAACGGAAATGTGCCTTCTGCTACATTCGTGAACCCCCCCCAATACAGCACACATGACACACAATTGAGACAAGCATAGAGTCATTTAAGGGCCCGACTGTGGGGGAATGTCATTAGGGTGTGAACCCAGCAGCCGTCCATTTGCCTGATCAATTCCCCCCCTTTTTCCAGAGCCCAGACCGGGATTCAAATCGGCCACCTTTCGGCTACAGGTCCAACTCCATAGCCACTGGGCTTCCTATGAGGTTGTGGGTATGGGCTGAGGGTATTGGTCTGGGACTAGGGCTGGGGCTCAGGGCTGGAGGTTGGGGTAAGTGCTTTGGGCCTTAGAGTCTGCTCTGGATCACTGAACTATTTTCTCAGACACACAGACACATAATGCACAAACTCTCAAACAACTCTTCGGGAAATAGAGAAGACTATTTTCACAAATATGTGGTAGAATTGTCAAAGCTCTTATTACATAACTCCAAACTGGTAACACTTGTAACGCAGTCTCATATTAAAAATGTTTTATTGTGCATTCATTTTGCTTGAAGACATCTTTCACCACATTGATCACCAAAACACAACATAATGAAATCTTCTCAATTTAGTTATTTTATATACCAAAATGTTCCTTTTGAATGTAATATGCGTCAGCATCGTAAATTGCAGTATGGTACCTCTTAAAATTTACTGAACATCACATTTTCATCATTTCTACTCCACATGTGGTCAAAGGTGTCATCATTGAAGACGTCTTTCACAATCGTTGATGCAAAGAATACATCTACTGTTCAGATATAATTACAAAATAGGAGAAACGACAGTCGATCATTACTTTAAGACATGAAGATTAGTCAATCTGGAAAAATTCAAGAACTTTGAACGTTCCTTCAAGTGCAGTCGCACTGCCCTTCATTTTGCACACCTGTCACCATAATTATGCATGTCAGCACTGAACTGGATTCCTTTACTTTGTTGATTGCCCCTCTGTATCTGTCTGCTCCTCAGTTTGTTGCCCGTGTCAGCATTATTGTTGTTTTGTTTTTCCCTGTCCAGACGCTGTCCGTATTCTGTTCCTGTCCGTGTTTCATTAAATATTCACTCCCTGTACTTGCTTCTCATCTCCAGCATATGTCCTTACAGAATGCTGACACTGCTATTTGAAGCATCAGGGAGTTTGTGTTTTTGTTTTTGGTGGTGATGTCGGGTCCGGGTGCCACTGCTGATGGAAAAGGGGGTGCCTCAGCTGGCTCGTCGGGCTTCCACACCTTAGCTGGCTCGAGAGGTTTCCTTGCCTCGGTTGGATCGGCAGGCTCCCATCCCACGTCATGCCTCAGCCGGGTTTGTCGGACGGCTCGTCAGGCTCCCACGCCTCAGCGGAATCAGCAGGCTTTCACGCCTCAGCCGGATCATCGGGCTCCCACGCCTCAGCCAGCTCGTTGGGCTCCCACGCCTCAGCCAGCTCGTCGGGCTCCCACACCTCAGCCAGCTCGTCGGGCTTCTACACCTCAGCCGGCTAGTCCAGCGCCAGACTTGTATGCTAATTCCCTCTTTTCTTCCAAAATGCCCCCTTTTTCTTCACTTCTGTATCTTTCTGTGATGGAATAATTTGGTTCAATAAGGTTGTGTCTCAGCTGAGTGGTTATTGCTTCACCGTACTGCTGAGTGTATGTGTACTTAAGTGTGCCTGTGCATGTGTGTGTGCCTGCATGTGTACGTACGTACGTGGGCCTGCCTGTGTGTGTGCCTGCGTATGTGTCTTCGTATGTGAGCCTATGTGAGCCTGCGTTCTTGCATTTGTGTGTGTGTGTTCGTTCGCGCCAAGCCAAGGGCAGTGGCTGGCTAAGTGGAGATGACTGATGTCCCTAATTGCTCTCTCATTACCCAACCTGTGGTACAAGATAATTATTCCCTCAAATTGTTTGAGTAGTTAACAGTTTGGAGAAGAGGCCAGAGAGAAAGCCAAGGGCTGCCTCCCAAATGGCACCCTATTCCCTATATAGTGCTCAAACTTTTTGACGAAAAGTAGGGCACTACATAGAGAATAGGTTGCCATTTGGGACAAGATGTTCTTGGAACCCTTGTGGTGTGGTCTATGTTCAGCTATGTCCCGCTCTAGCTCTAAAGCATTACAATATCTGAGGAGAGGACAGAAGAATAGGAATCAGGGGGACAGGACACAGGGGGACAAGATAGTGCAGGACTATTTAGGACAGGACAGGACACAGAGGTAGGGTACCAGGTGTGTAGTGCTGGGGGAGTGCCTTTTTCAACTTGAAAATATACAGAGCTGATAAAATTATTTCTGGACAAATGTATTATATTTAATTACCAAAACATTTCCATTAAAAAACTATAGAATGCATTCATTTTTTTTTTATGCAAAAGCTGCAGCAACTACCACCACCAAAAGGCCTATCAAAAACACAAACAACAGCCAGCAAGTTGACATAGATGAAGATCCTGATCGTGATCCTGATCCAGCTCCTACCTCATCTGACCTGGCTACTAGCATGGCCTACCAGGTCTCACAGTCTCACGTCAGAATTAGACGTTCATTCATGTTTCTCAAACGTCAAATTTAGAAGTTGTTCCAAATGTCAAATTTAAAGTGTTTAAGATTAAGTTTAGGCATTAACGGCAAATTTTTAAGGTTAAGGTTAAATTCAGGCATTAACTCAGGCATTAATCTGAATGGCTAAGGTAAGGGTTAAGGTTAAGGATAGGCTTAAAACAAAAATTTCAAAAACAACTTTCTATCTCTGGATTCAAACTTGCAACCTTTGGAATCAGAGGTAGAGGCCAGTGACTCTTACCCCTAGTGGCCACTTTCCACGTCATCTCCTGACATCCTCAGAAATGAATAGACTTCCTGGCTGAGCACGGCAGCCCCCACCATGACCTTGACATTGATGGCTCCCTCCCAGTCCCCGGGTCCATGCCCAATCTCCACAACACTGACAGCTCCCGATCACACTACCTCAGCTACTGTACCTATGCAAACACCTCGGCTACCGATCCCAACATGTCCTCAGCTACCAATCCCACCACTACCTCGGTTCCCTCAGATGACAAGACAGCTCCTCTCCGCGCAGCTGGTACCCCCACCACGGCACCAATAGGCCTGCTACCATGCGTTGATGTCAGTGGCGGTCAGTGTAAGGTAAGGGAGGAGAATTCATTTTTTTTATGAACATGGCCTTTTTTCTACAGCATGTTGGATGTCTGTCATTCATATTCCATTCACCCAGCTCAATATAACATCGATAGGTTAGGCTACTAACGTTACATGATAATCAGATTTTCTGGGAACCCATCATGTGATTGTTACAACCTAGCCTATGAATGAAAGTTTACAACGTAGTGCACAGGTTGAGTACATTTTTTGTAATCAAGGTGAGAGACATTGACACATTCAATACCACCTTGCACACTCCTGCCTGCACCTAGGTGTTACTCCAAGAGTTTCTAATGAGCAAATGCAGGTATGTTTCTCCCTGTTTTATTCTGTTTACTTTCATATAATGTTTTTCAACCTGAAATTGGTGGAATGAATACATAGCTATATATCTCTCTCTCCCTCTCTCTCTTGCTACTCCTTAATTTAGGAAGAAATTAATTTGTTCAAAACTGTTCAACTATTGTCTTTCTCTCTCTTTGAGTCAACTACCACATTGTATGTACTGCAGTGTTAGCAAGCTGTAGCTTATGCTTTCAGTACTAGATTCGTTCTCTGATCCTTTGATTGGGAGGACAACATGTCAGTTCATGCTGCAAGAGCTCTGATATTTTGGAGGACAGAAGCTATCTGTCCTTCGGCTACACCATGGTGCAACCCTACAGTGCTGCTGAGGCTACTGTAGGCCTTCATTGCAAAACAGTGTATTTTATTCAATTATTTGGTGACGTGAATATATTTAGTATAGTTTTATCTAAAGAATTTAACTTTTTTAATGTTTCACTATTTTCTTTTAAATTAAATTCACTGAGGAGGATGGTCCACCCCTTCCTCCTCTGAGGAGCCTCCACCGGCTGATGTATGGACAAACAGTATGTGAAGGAATAAACAGGAGGCATTCCCATGGATAGATTGTAAAGAAGGTAAGCTGGACTGCAAAACATATGCTGTCACACATCTGGCAGTCTACAAGTCTTAACGGTTGCTTTCAAACGAATGGTGTATTTACAAAGTAAGTCACAGTGGGTCAAATCGCATAGCACAGCTGAAATTGATTTCGATGCAACGTTTCTTTATGCAACACAAGCAATCAAGAGAGCACGAACAGGCACAACTATCATTGACAATGCTAAAGTGGCGCAGTCCTTTCAGAACCATGAAGGGCGCTCCCATCGTTCAAAATAACACTCATCAAGTCGCGTATATGCCTAATAGTCCTACTCATCACTTATTAGAATAATAATTATTATTATTTAGTGGGCAGTAATATTTTATATGTGAATATAATACTTTTTTCTTTACATAGTTGAATGTGCTGACAACAAAATCACACAAAAATGATCAATGGATATCAAATTTATCAACCCATGGAGGTCTGGATTTGGAGTCACACACTCAAAATTAAAGTGGAAAACCACACTACAGCCTGATCCAACTTTGATGTAATGTCCTTAAAACAAGTCAAAATGAGGCTCAGTAGTGTGTGTGGCCTCCACGTGCCTGAATGACCTCCCTACAACGCCTGGGCATGCTCCTGATGAGGTGGCGGTCTCCTGAGGGATCTCCTCCCAGACCTGGACTAAAGCATCCGCCAACTCCTGGACAGTCTGTGGTGCAACGTGGCGTTGGTGGATGGAGTGAGACATGATGTCCCAGATGTGCTCAATTGGATTCAGGTCTGGGGAACGGGCGGGCCAGTCCTTAGCATCAATGCCTTCCTCTTGCAGGAACTGCTGACACACTCCAGCCACATGAGGTCTAGCATTGTCTTGCATTAGGAGGAACCCAGGGCCAACCGCACCAGCATATGGTCTCACAAGGGGTCTGAGGATCTCATCTCGGTACCTAATGGCAGTCAGGCTACCTCTGGCGAGCACATGGAGGCTGTGCGGCCCCCCAAAGAAATGCTGGAGGATGTTGCAGGCAGCAGAACGTTCTCCACGGCGTCTCCAGACTCTGTCACGTCTGTCACGTGCTCAGTGTGAACCTGCTTTCATCTGTGAAGAGCACAGGGCGCCAGTGGCGAATTTGCCAATCTTGGTGTTCTCTGGCAAATGCCAAACGTCCTGCACGGTGTTGGGCTGTAAGCACAACCCCCACCTGTGGACGTTGGGCCCTCATACCACCCTCATGGAGTCTGTTTCTGACCGTTTGAGCAGACACATACACATTTGTGGCCTGCTGGAGGTCATTTTGCAGGGCTCTGGCAGTGCTCCTCCTTGCACAAAGGCGGAGGTAGTGGTCCTGCTGCTGGGTTGTTGCCCTCCTACGGCCTCCTCCACGTCTCCTGATGTACTGGCCTGTCTCCTGGTAGCGCCTCCATGCTCTGGACACTACGCTGACAGACACAGCAAACCTTCTTGCCACAGCTCGCATTGATGTGCCATCCTGGATGAGCTGCACTACCTGAGCCACTTGTGTGGGTTGTAGACTCCGTCTCATGCTACCACTAGAGTGAAAGCACCGCCAGCATTCAAAAGTGACCAAAACATCAGCCAGGAAGCATAGGAACTGAGAAGTGGTCTGTGGTCACCACCTTCAGAACCACTCCTTTATTGGGGGTGTCTTGCTAATTGCCTATAATTTCCACCTGTTGTCTATTCCATTTGCACAACAGCATGTGAAATTTATTGTCAATCAGTGTTGCTTCCTAAGTGGACAGTTTGATTTCACAGAAGTGTGATTGACTTGGAGTTACATTGTGTTGTTTAAGTGTTCCCTTTATTTTTTTGAGCAGTGTATATATATACACACTACCATTCAAAAGTTTGGGTTCACTTGGAAATGGTCCATCAAATTGATCAGAAATACAGTGTAGACATTGTTAATGTTGTAAATGACTATTGTAGCTAGAAACAGCAGCTTTTTTAATGGAAGATCTATATAGGCGTTTAGAGGCCCATTATCAGTAACCATCACTCCTGTGTTCCAATGGCACGTTGTGTTAGGTATTCGAGGTATATAATTTTAAAGGCTAATTGATCATTATAAAACCCTTTTACAATTATGTTAGCACAGCTGACAACTGTTGTTCTGATTAAAGAAGCAATAAAACTTCCCTTCTTTAGACTGGTTGAGTAACTGGAGCGTCAGCATTTGTGGGTTCGATTAAAGGCTCAAAATGGCCAGAAACAAAGAACTTTCTTTTCAAATTCATCAGACTATTCTTGTTCTGAGAAATGAAGGCTATTCCATGCGAGAAATTGCCAAAAAACTGAAGATCTCGTACAACACTGTTTAATACTCCCTTTACAGAACAGTGCAAACTCGCTCTAACCAGAATAGAAAGAGGAGTGGGAGGCTCTGGTGCACAACTGAGCAAGAGGACAAGTACATTAGTGTCTAGTTTGAGAAACAGATGCCTCACAAGTCCTCAACTGGCAGCTTCAATAAATAGTACCCGCAAAAAATCAGTCTCAACGTCAACAGTGAAGAGGCGACTCCAGGATGCTGGTCTTCTAGGCAGATTTGCAAAGAAAAAGCGATATCTCAGACTGGCCAATAAAAATAAAAGATTAAGATGGGCTAAAGACCACAAACACTGGACAGAGGAAGATTGGAAAAAAGTGTTATGGACAGACGCAGAAAAAATGAAAAGATGCTGGAGGAATGCTTGACGCCATCTGTCAAGCATGGTGGAGGCAATGTGATGGTCTGGGGGTGCTTGGTGGTGATAAAGTAGGAGATTTGTACAGGGTAAAAGGGATCTTGAAGGAAGGCTATCACTCCATTTTGCAACGCCATGCCATACCCTGTGGACGGCACTTAATTGGAGCCACTTTCTTCCTACAACAGGACAATGACCCAAAGCACAGCTCCAAACTACGCAATAACTATTTGGGGAAGAAGCAGTCAGCTGGTATTCTGTCTATAATGGAGTGGCCAGCACAGTCAACGGATCACAACCCTATAGAGCTGTTGTGGGAGCAGCTTGACCGTATGGTACGTAAGAAGTGCCCATCAAGCATATCCAACTTGTGGGTGGTGCTTCAGGAAGTATGGGGGGAAATCTCTTCAGATTACCTCAACAAATTGACAACTAGAATGCCTAAGGTCTGCAAGACTGTAATTGCTGCAAATGGAGGTTTCTTTGACGAAAGCAAAGTTTGAAGGACACATTTATTATTTCAATTAAAATTCATTATTTATAACATTGTCAACGTCTTGACTATATTTCCTATTTATTTTGCAACTAATTTGGAACCAAAGGGACACAACACAGAAGGAGGGAGGGGGTCAAGGGAAACGGTACCACAGGACACAATACAGATGGACGGAGGAGGTAAATGCAAAATGGCAACAAAAGGACACAATACAGAAGGAGGGGGTAATGACATCAAAGGGACACATTTAAGAAGGAGGGAGTGGGGAAAATAGAACCACAGGGACCCAATACAGAAGGAAGAAGGGTGGCAAATGGAAATGGAACCACAGTACACAGAAACATGAATTGGGGAGGGGGGGTAATGGGAAATGCCATCACAGGACAGTACAGAAGGAGGGAGAGCATTGGGGTGAAGGGAAATAGTACCGCAGGACACAATGCGTTAGGAAAGATGGTGGCAAAGGGAAATGGAACCACAGGACACAATACAGAATGATGGAGGGAGGTGGGGAAAGGGAAATGGCACCATGGGGTCACAATACAGAAGGAGGAAGGGATGGGGTAAAGGGAGATGGCTCCACATTCAACAATACAAAAGTAGGGAGGGAGGGGGTAAAGGGTAATGGCACCACATGACACAATACAGAAGGATGGAAGGAGGTGAGAAAAGGGAAATGACAACACAGGGACACAATAAAGAAGGATGCAGCGGGGTAAAGGGAAATGACACCACAGGGACACAATACAAAAGGAGAGAAGGAAGGGGGGTAAAGGGAAATGGCATCACAGGACACAATACAGAAGGGGTGTAAAGAGAAATACGGAAGGGGTGTAAAGAGAAATGGCATCACAGGACACAATACAGAACGAGAGAGGGAAGGGGGTAGAGGGAAATGTTACAACGGCTTTTAACACTTTCTATATGGCTTACAGACTACTGCCACTTCGTTAGCATAACTTTTATTGACAATTTTGACACTTTTTGGAAACAAAAAGTCTTCGGGAATCCACAGAAATGCCAATGGGGGCTGTGTTGCGGTCTATATTCAGAACTACATTCCTGTAAATCTTAGAGACGATCTCATGTTAAATACTGCTGACGTAATATGGCTATAGGTTCATCTTCCTTACCTTAAGCCCATTCTTGTGGGAAGCTTCTATAGACCCACAAGTGCTAACAGTCAGTATCTGGATAATATGTGTGAAATGCTTGATGAAGTATGTGATATCAACAGAGAAGTATATTTTCTGGGTGATTTAAATATTGACTGGCTCTCATCAAGCTGCCCACTCAAATACAAAAACTGCAACCAGTGCCTCCAACCTGGTTGTCAGTCAACCTACCAGAGTAAGTAAAAACAGCACAGGAATGAACTCATCAACATGTATTGATCACATCTTTAATTGCTATTTATCTAGGCATAAATTCTTATTTACAATGACGGCCTACCCCTGCCAAACCCTAACCCGGACGACGCTGGGCCCAATAGGACTCCCAATCATGGTCAACTGATGGGTTTGTTTACCAACTTTATATGGCTTGTTTAAAAAATGACAATATTATTTTGATTATTTCATTTTCAAATAAGAAAAAGTCAGCGAGAAAAAGGCCATTCTTGAACATGAGGTGAGACATTCTTACCAATTTGTAAATAAAGCCAGTTTGTTATTTACCAGCATCTATAGCAACGCAGTCTTAGACCATTGCACCACTCGGGAGGCCCCATCCACAAAATCTTTAATGCTGATCAATTGCCTTGAACAAAGTATCAAAATAGGCTAAAGTACTACAGTAAAAGCAAAATAATCCTAACATTTCCACACCCTAATTGTAGTCTAACCAATACCCAAACGGAGATTCAATGAAAATAAAAATCCTGTTGATTTATCAAGACCAGTCCCCATGCTTGTCTCAGAGCAGCGCTGTCTTGACCTCTGAATGCTGTCTTTTCTCCCTTCCACTTGCCTCTTTAATTTTGAAAGAGTATTTTCCAGTATGCAACAATTTGTTTACTTTCATTAGCCTACTTGGTTCCAATATTTCTGTCATTCAGTGATATTTATTCTCAAAGTAATTCGTTATGGATCCATATGGAAAATGACAGGCGCAAGAGACGGTGGTAATATTTTGTCCTTTTAGAGACTAATACATTGTGTCCAGGTCAGGATAACCAAAACATCTCTTTATTAAAGACTGTCAGAAAGAATGTTGGTACTTCTTTATTTTGCTCCAAAGCCATGAATGAGTGAGTCACTCAGCGTTATGTACAGTGGGGCAAAAAAGTATTTAGTCAGCCACCAATTGTGCAAGTTCTCCAACTTAAAAAGATGAGAGAGGCCTGTAATTTTCATCATAGGTACACTTCAACTATGACAGACGAAATGAGAAAAAGAATTCCAGAAAATCACATTGTAGGATTTTTAATTTATTTATTTGCAAATTATGGTGGAAAATAAGTATTTGGTCAATAACAAAAGTTTATCTCAATACTTTGTTATATACCCTTTGTTGGCAATGACAGAGGTCAAACGTTTTCTGTAAGTCTTCACAAGGTTTTCACACACTGTTGCTGGTATTTTGGCCCATTCCTCCATGCAGATCTCCTCTAGAGCAGTGATGTTTTGGGGCTGTCGCTGGGCAACACGGACTTTCAACTCCCTCCAAAGATTTTCTATGGGGTTGAGATCTGGAGACTGGCTAGGCCACTCCAGGACCTTGAAATGCTTCTTCTGAAGCCACTCCTTCGTTGCCCGGGCGGTGTGTTTGGGATCATTGTCATGCTGAAAGACCCAGCCACGTTTCATCTTCAATGCCCTTGCTGATGGAAGGAGGTTTTCACTCAAAATCTCACGATACATGGCCCCATTCATTCTTTCCTTTACACGGATCAGTCGTCCTGGTCCCTTTGCAGAAAAACAGCCCCAAAGCATGATGTTTCCACCCCATGCTTCACAGTAGGTATGGTGTTCTTTGGATGCAACTCAGCATTCTTTGTCCTCCAAACACGACGAGTTGAGTTTTTACCAAAAAGTTCTATTTTGGTTTCATCTGACCATATGACATTCTCCCAATCCTCATCTGGATCATCCAAATGCTCTCTAGCAAACTTCAGACGGGCCTGAACATGTACTGGCTTAAGCAGGGGGACACGTCTGGCACTGCAGGATTTGAGTCCCTAGCGGCGTAGTGTGTTACTGATGGTAGGCTTTGTTACTTTGGTCCCAGCTCTCTGCAGGTCATTCACTAGGTCCCCCCGTGTGGTTCTGGGATTTTTGCTCACCGTTCTTGTGATCATTTTGACCCCACGGGTGAGATCTTGCGTGGAGCCCCAGATCGAGGAAGATTATCAGTGGTCTTGTATGTCTTCCATTTCCTAATAATTGCTCCCACAGTTGATTTCTTCAAACCAAGCTGCTTACCTATTGCAGATTCAGTCTTCCCAACCTGGTGCAGGTCTACAATTTTGTTTCTGGTGTCCTTTGACAGCTCTTTGGTCTTGGCCATAGTGGAGTTTGGAGTGTGACTGTTTGACCTGTTGTGGACAGGTGTCTTTTATATTGATAACAAGTTCAAACAGGTGCCATTAATACAGGTAACGAGTGGAGGACAGAGGAGCCTCTTAAAAAAGAAGTTACAGGTCTGTGAGAGCCAGAAATCTTGCTTGTTTGTATGTGACCAAATACTTATTTTACACCATAATTTGCAAATAAATTCATTAAAAATCCTACAATGTGATTTTCTGGATTTTATTTCCTCATTTTGTCTGTCATAGTTGAAGTGTACCTATGATGAAAATTACAGGCCTCTCTCATCTTTTTAAGTGAGAGAACTTGCACAATTGGTGGCTGACTAAATACTTTTTTGCCCCACTGTATGTGTTCACTGAATATAAGCAAGTGATGTCTGCTAAGTAATCAAGTTGATGGCGCAGTCATATAGCCTCGGCACCTACAGTGGGGCAAAAAAGGATTTAGTCAGCCACCAATTGTGCAAGTTCTCTCACTTAAAAAGATGAGAGAGGCCTGTAATTTTCATTTGGTTAAGGTACCGCAGCATAATCTCAAAACCTTTGTTTGAGCAACCACTCAGTATCTGGACAACATGTGTGAAATGCTTGATAATGTGTGTGATATCAATAGAGAGGTACAGTATATTTTCTGGGTGATATAAATATTGACTGGCTTTCATCAAGCTGCCCACGAAAAAAAAAATCTAACTGTAACCAGTGCCTGCAGCTGGTTCAGGTTATCAGTCAATCTACCAGGGTAGTAACAAACACCACAGGAATGATATCATCAACATGTGTTGATCACATCTTTACTAATGCTGCAGAATTTTGCTTTAAAGCAGTATCCAAATCCATTGGATGTAGTCATCACATTATAGTAGCCATATCTAGAAAAACCAAAGTTCCAAAGGTTGGGCCTAATATGGTGTATAAGAGGTCATACAAGAAGTTTTGTAGTGAATCTTATGTCGATGAGGTAAATAATATTACATTTTGCTGGTCTGTGGTGTGTAATGAGGAGCAACAAGACGCTGCACTTGACACATTTATAAAATTGCTTGTTCAAGTTACAAATAAGCATGTACCCATTAATTAAGAAAATGACTGTAAAAACATTTGAATCACCTTGGATTGATGAGGAATTGAAAAAATGTATGGTTGAGAGGGCTGAGGAAAAAGGTATGGCAAATAAGTCTGGAAGCACCACCGATTGTCAAACGTATTGCAAATTAAGAAACCATGTGACTAAACTAAATAAAAATAAACTATAATATGAAACACAAATAAATTATATAAAGAATGATAGTAAAAGTCTTTAGAGCACCTTAAATTACATTTTTGGCTAAAGGCAAACTTGACTCCATCATTCATTGAATCAGATGGCTCATTCATCACTAAACCTATTGATATTGGCAAGATTAGCAAAGTCAGGCATGACTTGCCAGCAACAAACGCTGACACTACACATCCAAGTACATTTGAAAAATTATGAAAGACAAGCATTGTACTTTTGAATTCCGAAAAGTAAGTGTAGAAGAGGTACATTTTTTGTTGTTCTCTATCAACAATGACACCGGGGTTTGACAACTTGGATGTTACCAACCCTTAGGAAACTGTTGAAAAATTTTTAGTTTGACTAGATTCAATGCTATTTTACAATAAACAAATTGACGACACAAATGAATGATGATTGGCTGAGAGAAATTTATGATGAAACGATTTGTGGGGGGCTGTTTTGTTAGACTTCAGTGTGGCTTTTGGCATTATAGATCACAGTCTGCTGATGGGAAAAACAAATATGTTATGGATTTACACCTGTAATATTATGAATAAATAGTTACCTGTCTAAATCAAATCAAATCAAATCAAATTTTATTTGTCACATACACATGGTTAGCAGATGTTAATGCGAGTGTAGCGAAATGCTTGTCTAACAGAACACAGAGGGTTCCTCTCCAACATAATCCAGGTAGGATCAGGAATTCCCCAGGGCAGCTGTTTAGGCCCCTTACTTTTTCAATCTTTACTAACAACATGCCAGTGTATGCAAATGACTCAACACGATACACGTCAGATACTGCAGCTACTGAAATGACTGCAACACTTAACAAAGAACTGCAGTTAGTTTCAGAATGGTTGGCAAGGAATGAAATAAAAAGCATTGTATTTGGGACAAATCATTCACTAAACCCTAAACCTCAACTAAATATTGTAATGAATAATGTGGAAATTGAGCAAGTTGAGTTGACTAAACTTCTTGGAGTAACCCTGGACTGTAAACTGTCATGGTCAAAACATATTGATACAACAGTAGCTAAGATGGGGAGAAGTCCGTCTACTGTGAGGGAAAAAAGTATTTGATCCCCAGCTGATTTTGTAAGTTTGCCCACTGACAAAGAAATTATCAGTCTATAATTTTAATGGTAGGTTTATTTGAACAGTGAGAGACAGAATAAAAACAAAAAAATCCAGAAAAACACGTGACATTTTTTATAAATGGAATTGCATTTTAATGAGGGAAATAGGTATTTGACCCCCTCTCAATCAGAAAGATTTCTGGCTCCCAGGTGTCTTTAATACAGGTAACGAGCTGAGATTAGGAGCGCACTCTTAAAGGGAGTGCTCCTAATCTCAGTTTGTTACCTGTATAAAAGGCACCTGTCCACAGAAGCAATCAATCAGATTCCAAACTCTCCACCATGGCAAAGACCAAAGAGCTCTCCAAGTATGTCAGGGACAAGATTGTAGACCTACACAAGCCTGGAATGGGCTACAAGACCATCGCCAAGCAGCTTGGTGAGAAGGTGACAACAGTTGGTGCGATTATTCGCAAATGGAAGAAACACAAAATAACTGTCAATATCACTCGGCCTGGGGCTCCATGCAAGATCTCACCTCGTGGAGTTGCAATGATCATGACAACGGTGAGGAATCAGCCCAGAACTACACGAGAGGATCTTGTCAATGATCTCAAGGCAGTTGGGACCATAGTCACCAAGAAAACAATTGGTAACACACTACGCCGTGAAAGACTGAAATCCTGCAGCACCCGCAAGGTCCCCCTGCTCAAGAAAGCACATATACATGCCCGTCTGAAGTTTGCCAATGAACATCTGAATGAATCAGAGGACATCTGGGTGAAAGTGTTGTGGTCAGATGAGACCAAAATGGAGCTCTTTGGCATCAACTCAACTCGCCGTGTTTGGAGGAGGAGGAATGCTGCCTATGACCCCAAGAACACCATGCCCACCGTCAAACATGGAGGTGGAAACATTATGCTTTGGGGCTGTTTTTCTGCTAAGGGGACAGGACAACTTCACTGCATCAAAGGGACGATGGACGGGGCCATGTACCATCAAATCTTGGGTGAGAACCTCCTTCCCTCAGCCAGGGCATTGAAAATGGGTCGTGGATGGGTATTCCAGCATGACAATGACCCAAAACACACGGCCAAGGCAACAAAGGAGTGGCTCAAGAAGAAGCACATTAAGGTCCTGGAGTAGCCTAGCCAGTCTCCAGACCTTAATCCTATAGAAAATCTGTGGAGGGAGCTGAAGGTTCAAGTTGCCAAACGTCAGCCTCGAAACCTTAATGACTTGGAGAAGATCTGCAAAGAAGAGTGGGACAAAATCCCTCCTGAGATGTGTGCTAACCTGGTGGCCAACTGCAAGAAATGTCTGACCTCTGTGATTGCCAACAAGGGTTTTGCCACCAAGTACTAAGTCATGTTTTGCAGAGGGATCAAATACTTCTCTCATTAAAATGCAATTCCATTTATAAAAACTTTCACATGCGTTTTTCTGGATTTTTGTTGTTGTTATTCTGTCTCTCACTGTTCAAATAAACCTACCATTAAAATTATAGACTGATAATTTCTTTGTCAGTGGGCAAACGTACAAAATCAGCAGGGGATCAAATACTTTTTTCCCTCACTGTATAATAAAGCGCTGATCTGCCTTCTTAACAACACTATCAACAAGGCAAGTCCTACAGGCCCTAGTTTTGTCACATCTGGACTACTGTTCAGTAGTGTGATCAGGTGCCACAAAGAGGGACTCAGGAAATTACAATTAGCTCAGAACAGGGCAGCACAACTGGCCCTTATAAGTAGGGGAGCAAACATTAATGACATGCAAGTCAATCTCTCACGTCTCAAAGTGGAAGAGAGATTGACTTCATCACTACTTGTTTTTGTAAGAAGTGTTGACAAGCTGAATGTACCGAGTTGTCTGTTAAAATTACCAGTACACAGCTCGGACACCCATGCATACCCCACAAGACATAACACCAGAGGTCTCTTCACAATCCCCAAGTCCAGAACAGACTATGGGAGGCACACAGTACTACATAGAGCCATGACTTCATGGAACTCTATTACACATCAGGTACGTAACTGATAAAAGCAGTAGAATCAGATTTTAAAAAACGGGTACAAATAAACCTTATGGAACAGCAGGGACTGTGAAGAAACACAAACAAAGGTACAGACACAGGCATACGCACACAAGAGCTAGCACACACACTCTACACACACATATATTTAAATATTTTTGTATGATGGTATTATACATTTTGTACTGTAGATATGTCATGGTGTAATAATGTTATATGATGTACTGTTTTATATAATTTTTTTTAATGTATTGTACGTTTTTTAATGTGTTTGGACCCCAGGAAGAGCTAATGGGGATCCCTAATAAATACAAACACAACTATTGAACATATACATTTTGCTTCCGAAATGTCATGTTAAACCCAGAGGTAGTTGAAAATCTCATCAGCCAAGTTCTCTTTCAGGCATCTACTGTACTGAATGGGCCAGGCATCTCACATATTCACATATCCACATATCCACCCAACCATAGAGATCATATAATTCCCTATAATTCAGGAATCTAGGTACAGATCTAGGATGAGCTTCCCCTCCTCCAATCCTAACCTTAACAATTAGTGGGATAAAATGCTAAACTTACCCAAGATCAGCATGTAGGGGCAACTTCACTCTACTCCTAGTCCTCTTTGCAATAAAGAAATACAACTTCTACATACACAAAACAAGCTCCAAGTCTACCCGTTTTATACCCATCCAGAGTCTTCTACCCAAAGACCCAGTCAAATAGCTCACAGCCGCCTACCTTGACAGTATGTTGAGTCCCCGTGGATGGAGGCAAAGCCGCTCTTGCACTCACACTCGGCTCTGGTATTCCGGTTTTTACACTCCGAATTTTCCCCGCAAATAAGTCCCTCTGCACAGAAGTCGTAGCCTGGGAGAGAGGGGAACAAAGTTCTGACTCAACAGTCTGGATTTGACTGAGATCACACAGGGTGTTGACATTGGGGTAGAAAATGAGCCGCACAGTAGATGACTCAGTTGTTTCCTCTCTCGATCTGAACCCATCTTTCCCTTCATTCTCAGTAATGAATAGTGCCAGTCCCACTCTCTGTGAAACCCCCCTCTAAACCACAGTGCTTCGGGATCCATTAGCAGTTCTCTCTCTCTCTCTCTCTCTCTCTCTCTCTCTCTCTCTCTCTCTCTCTCTCAGTGCATGCTGGGAGGTTTTTGTAGTTGAGGGGCTCTGTCCTTACTTATTCTCTTGATTCTTTCCTTGGTCTTTTCTTTACATTTTTATTTTCTATGGTGGAGGGTTAACACACTGTTAGTTTAGCGGTACCCACTGTCAAATTTAGGGAGGAAGAGGACAGATTTTTAGTTTCCTGGTTTTTGAACGGTGTGGTGTGAGCAATGTTTTCGCAGCCTAGCGCGGAGAAGACGCTGTAATTATGGCATGATTTCAGGTGTGTTCCTAAGATTGGTTAAGGTGGAGGAGGTTCTGCTCGCGGTCGGCAAACAAGTTGGAGCTGAATGTATACATTCCACATCCAGAATGAACAAAGCTGTGGTTGTGTTAATGAAAATAGTACATTTGGTGGGTAGGCTGACTGCTAGTGGAATATTTGTAAGGGATGTGTTGGTGCGAATTTATCCACTTTCGACTCTTTCGACTAGGGTGGTAGTAGCGAATCTGCCTCCGTTTATTACAGATGATAAAATCCGGAAATAGCTGAGTCGGTTTGGTAAGTTTCCTAGCGTTTTTCGTATACTGTCGGCAGGTTTTCAGGAAGATGCTATTAATGAAAAGCTCTTACAAGATGCAACTTCTTGCTCAGGGTTCCAGACTGTTTTGGAAAGGTGTGGGCAGCGAAGAGAGAAGTATGAATCTTTGAGTCAATGGTGGGATATGGAAAACGTCCAAATTTGGCTATTCTGTCAACAGTATAGAGCTCTCATCCTCAGAGGCTAGGAGAGTATTGGAGGAACTTCTGCGTTGTATCAGTGGAGTGGAAGTAGAGCTGGTGTGGCAAGGAAATGTAATTGTAATTTAGCTGAATTAAATAGGGACCTGGGCAGTTTTTTCCAGGTTAAAGCAAAGGGAGAACTTGTAAGAGCTAGGTTCTCCATGCTCAAGGATGCTCCCTGCTCCTTCTTCTTTGGTTTGGAAAGACAAAGAGATGAAGCCAAGGGTTTTCATTGTCTGAGGCTGTCGGATGGATTGGACTTGTTTTGCATGTTGGGTGAGTGCGTCGGGGTAGGAGAGTTGCCGATGAGCTGCCGGTGGCCGGCTCTGACTCTCCTGCCCAAAAAAGGGGACTTGTGTGAACGTAAGAACTGGAGCCCTGTTTCATTGCTCGGACTACAATATATTTTCAATGGTTCTTGCTAACAGACTGAAGTCCCATCTGGACTCTACAGTACACAAGGACCAAACATACTGTGTACCAGGATGCTCAATCGCGTACAACTTGTTCTAAATCAGGGAAATGTTGGACTTGTTGAGAGTTTCTAATGTGAACTTTGGACTGGTCTCTTTAGACCAAGAGAAGGCTTTTGATAGAGTGGACCATTAGTATCTGTTCAATGTGATGTTTGGGTTGGGGAAAAGGTTTTTGGCTTGTATGAAGATGTTGTATGCTGGGGCGTCATGTATGGTCAAGGTGGGAGGGGGGCTCAGTAGGCCAGTCTGAGTGAGGCTGGCATTAGACAAGGATGCCCTCTATCGGGAAGTTATATACACTAGCCATATAGACTTTTTTGGGCCGCCTACGCAGGAGACTGCAGGGAGTGTGCTGCACAGGCATGGGTGTGTTGACAGGCAAAGCAGTGTCGGCATATGCAGATGACGTTTCTGTGATGGTCAGGGATATGCAGACTGAAAGTGTGCCAGGGAGCTTCTTCAGCTAAGGTGAACTGGGGCAATAGCAAAGCTCTGTTATGTGGGGCAAGGAGGAATAGGGGCCCCCTCTGCATCCATGGGTTTGCAGTGGGGCTGTGAAGGGCTTAACATCTTGGAGGTGTACCTGGGCTCGGAGAGGTGGGTCAGGAATAACTGGGACGGGCTGTCACAGGCAGTGGTGTCAAGATTGGCCAGTTGGAGGTGTCTCCTTCAAAGTGTCATATAGAGTGAGGGTGCTGATATTCAACAACCTGGCGGCATCCTTCCTGTGGCATAAACTGGATGTCCTCATCCCCCCTCAGGCCATCACTGGCTGAGGGCGGCAGTGTTGTCCAACGAAGGAGGACAGGGCCTGGTGGAACTGGAGAGCAGGGTGGCTGCATTCCGACTAAAGGCGGTGCAGAGACTGCTGTACCATACTGATGTCAGCTGGAGGGAACCAGCATGCGCGCTGCTGAGGAGAGATGGCGGATTAGGGTTGGGCCCGGCAGCTGTTCCTCATGAGGCTGGAGAGGCTAGGTACAGCAGATCTCTCTGATTTTTACTCTGTGGTGCTAACGGCCTGGCAGCTGCTAAGGCCCACACGAGAAGGGGGTGTGGAGTCTGTGCTGTGGGAGGAGCCTATCTTCCACAATCCAGTCATCCTTTTGAGATCGGTTCAATCGCTCACCCTGCAAAAGCAACTGATGGCAGCGGGTTTACTAAGGCTGGGCGACCTGCGACTGCTGCGGGAGGAGGGGTGGAAAACACTGGAAGTCCTGGCACAACAAACAGGACTAACATCTCTTAGGCTGCTGGAGAGATTCCGGTGAAGCACTGTCTGAGCCAGTAAGGGAGGTGTTTGAGCAGCCAAAGGGAGAGGGGCCACCAATGGTTTCGCCACTGCAGTTGACGGCAGAGACTTTAACACTCCAAGCCTGGGGGAGTTTGAGGGGGTGGGAGGTAAAGCCCTCTACAACCTTTGCATTAAGGTGAGGAACATTAGGAGCCTAACAGGAGTGAAGGCACATCAGTGACCGGGGATATGTGGGGCGGAGAGTATGGTGGGTTTTAGATGGAGGTAGCTCTACAAACTCCCAGTACCAAAGAGGTCAGGGGACCTCCAGTGAAGGGTTCTACATGGAGCCCTGGCCACTAATAACTGGTTGGCACGGGTTGACCCGGGAGTTGGACAGTGGTGTCCTTCTGTGTTGTTGATTTTCTGTTTGCTCATGAAAACCTGTCTATTTGGCTAACAAGGAGGAAGAGGGTCAAAGGTGGGGACCCTTTACTATTATTTAACGGGATGGTCTCTGTGCACCTTAGGGTGGAATTTGAGTTCCATAAATTTATAAAAAGTGTGGAGATGTTTCAGGAGATATGGTGTGTCGGGGAGGCAGAAAGCTGGGGAAGATGGGTTGGATATACGGTTGTAGAAGTGGTGAGGCTTTGGTTATTGTGATGTGTGATGTTGTTTTGTATCGCAGGATAGAGGGCAAGGTGAGTGTGCAGCACAGGGGATATTTGTTTTTTTAAAGGGGTGAGGTTTTAATGAAAAGAGGATGTATCATTAAAGAAAGACAAAAAGTCAAAAAAGTATCTCTCTGAAATGTTTTTCTTTCTTTATCCCTCTGTCTTTCCTTCTCTGTCATCTCTCTCCCTCGCTCTTCATATAGTCTCTCTCTCTGATATTTTTCTCTCTCTCTCTTTCTCCCTCTTTCTCAGAAAAGGTCTTACATGTACAAAGAATCAGAACTTGAGAGGTGGAAGTTTGGCTGACGCCACGAGGGAGACAGAAAAGGAAATGCACTTGCAGGCCTACAGCGTGCACACACACATCCCCCAATCCCTTTGCCGAGGGCTTTAAACCTTTCCCTTCAGTGCAATGGAAAAGGTAGAAAATGCTGACTTAACCTATTATGGAGCAGCGGCAGTGTTCGGAGGTTTGGAGAGTCTGGCGTGCCCAAAGTAAAATGCCTGGTACTCAGGACCAGAAACTAGGATATGCACATAATTAGTAGTATTGGATAGAAAACACTCTGAAGTTTCTAAAACTGTTAAAATGTCTGTGAGTGTCTATGAGTATAACAGAATGTCTGTGAGTATAACAGAACCCGATTTGGCAGGCGAAAACCCGACGTGATTCTGTGAAGTGACACTTTTCCCATTGACTTGCTATAGAAAGGACGGGGATCCAGCTCCCTGATTGCAGTACCTATGGCTTCCACTAGATGTCAACAGTCTTTAGACGTGCTGGTTATGGTTATGTTATTATGCTAATTGAATATGTGTGCAGGGCGCTGTCCTCAGACAATAAAATGCTATGCTTTCACCGTAAAGCCTTTTTGAAATCTGACAACACTGTAAGATTACCAAGAATCTAAGCTTTTGAAGAGTGTGCAACAGTTGTATTTTCATGAATGTTTTACATTACTACTTTTGGAATATGGAGCTCTACATTTTTTCGGATGCTGTCGCAGGTGGGGCGCTGTCGCCCCACTGCTCCCTATTAATGACTAGTGGGTAATATCCAATATAACAGGCCTCATTCAACCCACGAGGAGATAATGGCAGGTTATGAGTGGAAGATGTTCTGAAAGGGAAAAGACTCCTCTCCTCTGCACTGATGTTAATCTGAATGGCCAAATAGACCAAACGATAAGGCTTGGTTTAACAAATTAGAATTTGTTCAGTTGAAATTGACCATATTCATCTCCAAGGTGGGCATATTTTTTCCACATATCTCTCTTATTCACACAATTTCACAGTCACCTGCCTCTAACGATGTGTGTGTATTCAATCCATTTACAAAATTATCTATGGATGTTTAGCTAATATATCCTTTTGCTTCCAAAATGTAAAAAGTATGCAAATTGGCATGGCGAGAGCCGGTCTAAAGCAGACAGAACATTCTGCTCTGAACTAAAGCCAACAATGGATGAAACATTCATGCAGGAAGTAAAGAGACAAATAGAGCCATTTGAGAGACCCTGTTCCCTACATAGTGCACTACTTTTGACCAGAGCCGTACGGGCCCTGATAAAAAGTTAAGTGCACAATATAGGGAATATGGAGCCATTTGGGACACATACTCCCTTACGGGTTGTAAGGGTGGGACCAATGATAGACAGCAATGAGGAATGATTCAGACTCAGTAAATGTTGGGCAGCAGAAGATGATAGCTCGGCCAATGAGATACTGCAAGGGGAGAGGGACTGAGGGCTGAAACAATAGCAAGCGACTTTATAGGTGAAGGACCAACCTTTGCAGACATTGCAGCACCTGTTGTCAGGTAGGATCTGTTCCTTGAGGGTGCAGTTGAGCTCTGGACAGTTCTCTGTCACTCTCACCATCAGCCCGTTCTGCAAACACAACACAAATACACACATTCAAGCAATTCAAATCAATACAACTTTATTTAACCCCTCAGGGGCAATTAACATTAGATTAGAATTAGCATGTTAGCAATAGGTTGTTTCCAATAATTACATGATGTCAACAAATTATTGACTTTCGTAGCATATAGAAAAGCACAAATGCAAAAGATAAACACAGACCCTTTTTGAATATGACCAGGAAGGGTTAGGGTGCAGTGCTAATTGTTTAATATTTAATGTACAGTGTTATACTGTATGTTAGTTGGTTGTTAGAGTAAATTAGTGTGCTTGCATCCTTGTAGCATAAGGATAATTATATTTTAGACTGATCCTCGACACTTGCAAAAAGAGAAACACACTATTATAGAATATAGGCACATTACCCACAACATGAATGTAAGTGCATAGAGACAGGGATATACACAGATGCACAAAGAAAAGGAGAGAACTCAGGCTCTCCTCTCTATAAAATATTATTTCTCATCCTCCCATGTACTTTCTCAATAAATAGCCATGCGCACAGTTACATGCGTCAACCTGTCTCAGTTTCCGCTCCTCCATGGTCCCTGTGTGCCTCTCAAGGTGTGAAGCATCGACTCAGACCCCTTAGACACCTCTCTCTTTCAAAGTTACTTCAAAGTCACCCCCATCCAGATGCTACACCAACTGGGTTTGTGTCCCAAATGGCACCAAATTTGCTACATAGTGCACTACTTTTGACCATAACCCTATGGCCCCTGGTGAAAAGTAGTGCACTATGTTTTATATTTTATATTTATTTATTCCGGATCCCGGCAGCAGCAGCCGCTCACAATTACAATAAAACAATATATAACACAACATACTATGACGTACTACTCTACCTTAACATATCTACCGTACAAAATCAATAATGCAGCAGAAAAACACTATTAAAATGTATGTGTATGTAGAGTGTGTGTGTTAGCATGTGTTTGAGAATGCAATGTGTGTGTCTCTTCACACTCCTATAAGGACCGACGCAGGAGATGCAAAGCAGGTACGCGGAGTCAACATTTAATCAGGAAACAGACAAAGACCAAGACAAGAACAGCGTCAGCACTTGGGTACAAAACGACAACTAATGCTGCAGCAGGGAATAGAGCGGGGAACAGACAGATATAGGGAAGGTAATGACAGAGGTGATTGAGTCCAGGTGAGTCCAGTAATTGCTGATGCGCTTTATGGGGAAAGGCAGGTGTGCGTACAGATGTTGGCAGAAGTGCACGGAGTTGTCACAGAAGTGCGGAGTTGTCACATGTGCTCCGCTCTCCCTCCTGGTCGCGCACCAGGGAGGGAGAGCGGGAGCACATGTGACAACTCCGTGCGGTTGTGATTTTGCTGCTTTACTGAGTTACATGATGTGGGCACTGATGTTGGGCGATTAGGCCTGGCTCGCAGTCGACGTTCCAATTCATCCCAAAGGGGTTCAATGGGGTTGAGGACAGAGCTTTGTGCAGGCCAGTCAAGTTCTTCCACACCGATCTCGACAAACCATTTCTGTATGGACCTCACATTGTGCACGGGGGAATTGTCATGCTGAAACAGGAAAGGGCCTTCCCCAAACTGTTGCCACAAAGTTGAAAGCCGCCGAAAAATCCAGTGTTTCTATGTCAAACGGTTTTGTTATATTTCAGTCTTCTGTGATGTATATAAAGTGTAAAAATGGGATGCAAACACAAAATGTAATACCTTTCAACTATATTTGACATGGTACAGGTGTATCCTTTTTTAAGCCCATACCCATGTGTGTGAGGTTTATACTTATGTTTCAAAGTAGATTTGTTTAAGACTACCAAGAAACACTCTGTGGAACCCTGATTTAGCCAACTGCAGTAAAAGGTTAAACAGCCACTACAAGCTCCAGCTAACTTATACGACTAATAGCTAAAAATCAAGAGGAGTGATAGGGGCCACTTTCTAAATGTAATGTCCAAATGTCCCCTTTAAACTCTGTTTGCTGTAATTTGATGAAGGGAAGTATATACACCTACAGTATCAGTCAAACGTTTGGACACACCCACTCATTCCAGGGTTTTTCTTTATTTTTTACTATATTCAACATTGTAGAATAATAGTGAAGACATCAAAACTATGAAATAACACATATGGAATCATGTAGTAACCAGAAAAGTTTTAAACAAATCAAAATATAATTTATATTTTATATTCTTCAAAGTAGCCACCCTTTGCCTTGATGACAGCTTTGCACAATCAAGGCATTCTCTCAACCAGATTCATGAGGTAGTCAACTTGAATGCATTTCATTTAACATGGTGTTTCTTGTTAAAAGTTAATATGTGGAAAGTGTTTGAGCCAATCATTTGTGTCAAGAACAGCTCAAAAAAGCAAAGAGAAAGGACAGTCTATCATTACTGTTAAACATGAGTACATTTGGAAAATTTTACGAACGTTGAAAGTTTCTTCAAGTGCAGACACAAAAACCATCAAGTCCTACTGTCACGTCCTGGCCATAGTGAGCCCTCGGGGTTCTCTATGTTTTAGGTCAGGACGTGACTAGTTGGGTTTTCTATGTTGGATTTTCTATGTTTGGTTTTGTGTGTGGTTCCCAATTGGAGGCAGCTGTTATTCATTGCCTCTAATTGGGGACCATACTTAGAGTGCTCTCCGTGCTCTCTGCACTCTCCCTAAAGTGCGTGTCATCAGTCCGGTGCAACCTGTGCCGGCTCCACGCACCAGGCTTCCAGGGCGCCTTCCCAGCCCGGTACGTCCTGTGCCAGCTCCCTGCACTCGCCCTGAGCGTGTCACCAGTCCGGTGCAACCTGTGCCGGCTCCACGCACCGGGCCTCCAGTGCGCCTTCCCAGCGCCAGAGCCGGAGCCCTCATCTGCGCTGGTGTCCAGTCCGGGCATGGCGTTCAGTCCAGCCATTAGGCCGAAGCTTTCCTCTGCGCCGGGAACCAATCCGGGCAAGGCGTTCAGCCCGGTTTCGCGGTCTGAGCAGGTGATACGTCCCGCACCGGAGCCGCCGCCGACACCTAAATGCCCACCCGAACCCCCCCCATGTAGTTCTGGTTGTGCGGCCGGAGTCCGCACCTTTGAGAGGGGGGGTTACTGTCATGTCCTGACCATAGAGAGCCCTCGGGGTTCTCTGTTTTAGGTCAGGACGTGATTAGTTGGGTTTTCTATGTTGGATTTTCTATGTTTGGTCTTGTGTGTGGTTCCCAATTGGAGGCAGCTGTTATTCGTTGCCTCTAATTGGGGACCATACTTAGTGTTCCTTTTCCCACCTGTGTTGTGGGTTATTGTTTTTTTTTTTTTGTAAGTGCCTGTATGCGCTACACCGTAAGTTACGATCTGTTATTTCTTTCTTGTTTGAACATTTCACTGCAATTAAAAGATGTGAAACGTCATGCACGCTGCGCATTGGTCTGTTCTTTACGATGATAGTGACAGCTATAATGAAACTGGCTCTCATGAGGACTGCCACAGGAAAGGAAGACCCAGAGTTACCTCTGCTGCAGATGATAAGTTCATTAGTGTTAACTGCACCTCAGATTGCAGCCCAAATAAATGCTTCACAGAGTTCAAGTAACAGACACATCTCAACATCAACTCTTCAGAGGACACTGCGTGAATAAGGTCTTCATGGTCGAATTGCTTCAAGGAAATCACAACGAAAGGACACCAATTAGAAGAAGATACTTGCTTGGGCCAAGAAACTCGAGCAAACGGAAATTAGACCGGTAGAAATCTGTCCTTTTGTCTGAAGAGTCCAAATTTGAGATTTTTCGTTCCAATTGCTGTGTCTTTGTGAGACGCAGAGTAGGTGAACGGATGATCTCTGCATAGAGTGGTATCCACCATGAAGCATGGAGGAGGAGGTATGATGGTGTGGGGGTGCTTTGGCACTGTCTGTGATTTATTTAGAATTCAAGGCACACTTAACCAGCATGGCTACCACAGCATTCTGCATTGATACGCCATCCCATCTGGTTTGCGCATAGTGGGACTATCATTTGTTTTTCAACAGGAAAATGACCCAAAACACACCTCCAGGCTGTGTAAGGGCTATTTTTCCAAGAAGGAGGGTGATAGAGTGCTGCATGAGATGACCTGGCCTCCACAATCACCCAACCTCAAACCAATTGAGATGGTTTGGGATGCTCAGCGTAGTTGGGAACTCCTTCATGGCTTTTAGAAAATCATTCCTCATGAAGCTGGTTGAGAGAATGCCAAGAGTGTGCAAAGGTGTCATGAAGGCATAGGGTGGCTACTTTGAAGAATCGAAAACATAAAATATATTTTGATTTGTTTAACACTTTTTTGGTTACTACATGATTGCATATGTGTTATTTCATAGTTTTGATGTGTTCACAATTATTCTACAATGTAGAAAATAGTAAAACAAGAAGAAAAACTCTTGAACGAGTGGGTGTGTCCAAAGATTTGACTGGTACTGCATATTATTGAACTAGCTAGTTCTCCACTTTAACAACCATGGTGGCAGATGATGGAGACTGTAATCACTGTCTGAAGGAAAGCTAGCTGCACAGATTACTACTTTACATTCTAAAGGGGGCCTTAAAACCTTTTTCCTCTCTGGCTGGCTAGTCTCATTGTAACCAATGACAAAAGTAAAACACATTTTATCTCTGAAAAATGCCTTTTAAGATAAATGGCAGCACATAGAGAAGAGAGTCCTCTTTTCCCTCAGTGGAATAATGACTTTAATTATAGTCTACTGCACTGCAATACAGTCCCTGTGCTGCCTGCTCCTTCAATTTAATCTGCGACCCAAATTGCAATCTATTCCCAATAATATATTACCTTTGACCATGCCTCATAGAGTCCTGTAGAGGGATTGTATTGGGACTAGATTTAGATTTACCCCTCAAACGCTTCAAACAGCCCTTTGTTTGTATGTTCATACATTACTCTCAAATACCCTCATTTCTCACCCATGGAAGATAAATTAAAAAGAAAGATTGAACAGTGTCGTGACTTTACATTCATTAATCTGACTGTTATGGATTTATTCCACTAACTGTGTTTAATTGTTACCCCGATTAAATGAATCATGTAACAACTAACTCATTAGGAATTTGGGGCACCATGGAAGAGGTTGTTTAAAGATTTACCATCTCCCAAATTAAACTCTATAAGGTATATATCTATTTCATCGATAAACAGTCATCTTATTCATCATTACCTCTTATCATATCATCAATCTGAACAGTCTTAACCTCATGCATCTGCAAAAAACCCAGCCTTGCTCATGATTCAGTACTACACATATTGCTTTAATTAATTATTTACTAGTTAACTAAATAATAACACAGAATAAACTTACACCCTTTGCATTAGACAAAGGACCCGAGCGGATTGACAAAATATTATGGCTTGTTACAACATAGATGGAGAGGGGGAAGGGAGAGAGAGATAAAAAGGCACACTTATTGTCAAGACATTTCAAAACTATTCTCACAGTAGTATTAATCATATAGTTTCCACATGAACCGCCGCCTGTTTGGAATAAGAAATCCTGAATGTATTTACGTGTGATTGCCTTTGTTCGGATGGATCCATCCCTCGGTAGGAAGATTGTGGCCTTTCAGCGGAAAGCTGTATGGCTGACTATCTGAAAGGGGTCTCACCTTTCCCGTCTTCTACTGTTGTTCACTCTGGAAGATAGCCAGCCATGTTGACGGTTCCAGTTGGTGATGAGAGTAAACTAATACGGTGATTTGACAAGGGTAGTAGGATGTTTTGAAGAGTTAGAGATATTTTACTCAGAACAGCTAATCCAGTGCGCCTTCCCAGCCAGGTACATCATGTGCCAGTTCCCCGCACTCGCCCTGAAGTGCGTGTCATCAGTCCGGTGAAACCTGCGCCGGCTCCACACACCAGGATTCCAGTGTGCCTTCCCAGCCAGGTACGTCCTGTGCTAGCTCTCCGCACTCGCCCTAAAGTGCGTGTCATCAGTCCGGTGAAACCTGCGCCGGCTCCACACACCAGGATTCCAGTGCACCTTCCCAGCCAGGTACGTCCTGTGCCAGCTCTCCGCACTCGCCCTGAAGTGCGTGTCACCAGTCCGGTGAAACCTGCGCCGGCTTCACACACCAGGATTCCAGTGCGCCTTCCCAGCCAGGTACGTCCTGTGCCAGCTCCCTGCACTCGCCCTGAGGAGCGTGTCACCAGTCCGGTGCAACCTGTGCCGGCTCCAGGGCCGGAGCCCTCATCTGTGCCGGTGTCCAGTCCGGGCATGGCGTTCAGTCCAGCCACTAGGCCGAAGTTTTCCTCTGCGCCGGGGACCAATCCGGGAAAAGGCATTCAGCCCGGTTCCGCGGTCTGAACAGGTGATACGTCCCGCACCGGAGCCGCCACCGACACCTAAATGCCCACCCGAACCCCCCCCCATGTAGTTCTGGTTGTGCGCCAATAGTCCGCACCTTTGGGGGTACTGTCATGTCCTGGCCATAGAGAGCCCTCGGGGTGCTTCACAGAGTTCAAGTAACAGACACATCTCAACATCAACTCTTCAGAGGACACTGCGTGAATAAGTTATTCATGGTCGAATTGCTTCAAAGAAATCACCACATAAGGACACCAATTCGAAGAAGATACTTGATTGGGCCAAGAAACTCGAGCAAACGGAAATTTGACCGGTGGAAATCTGTCCTTTTGTCTGAAGAGTCCTAATTTGAGATTTTTCGTTCCAACTGCTGTGTCTTTGTGAGACGCAGAGTAGGGGAAGGGATGATCTCCGCATAGAGTGGTTTCCACCATGAAGCATGGAGGAGGAGGTATGATGGTGTGGGGGTGCTTTGATTGTCTGTGATTTATTATATTTTACTCAGAACAGCTAATCAGCTGTACCAGTTGACTGAGAGGGGAGTTTGTCGCCTCGTGTTGATTATTCAGGGTTCAGGATTCAGACCACTATGGACATGAGCTGCAGCTTGCCGTCTTTCTTATCTAAAAGAACATTTGGTTATTTATTCACCTCATGTTGAGGTTCAACGTTCCAACCATTTCAAACATGTAGCTACCACCTCATGTTTCCTAGTCAAATGTTAATTTTGTTACCAAGGCTTTTTATGCACTCTGGGACGGTGCCGTCCATCTGGCACTCCCTCTGACCTCAGTCGGGGGCGTGGCTACTTACTTATGCACAAGATATATATTCTCTTATACCTCCTAAAATCACATTCCTATCTTAATAATTGTTCATATTATATGCACAACATTTTGGATGGAAACTTGACAGATAAAGGGGATATACTTTCCGTGGTACAGTATTTCGTCCATACAGTTATTGACATCACAAAATGAAAAGCAATATTACATTCATTTTCTATAGCTCCACACTGACCATTCCCCACATTCTTATGTTAGAAATATTGTTCCATTATCCACATTTGATTGTGTTAGAGTTTCAGCGGGGAAAGCCTGTGAAACAAAGACATTCCTTTGGTTGATACTAAAGGGGGAGAAAGAGCCCCCCCAACTACTGTGATTTACAACAGGGTGTGAACTGTCAAACCGGCCCAGTTCCCTCCTCCCCTATTTCAGTGGGTGAGAGAAGGTCTGGTTATTGTCAATCATTGCCAAGCTGATCTAACCCATTGTGATCCTCACAGTACAGTCATGACAACATATTGTGTCTGGGCTAAATAACACAGAGATCAAGCTACAGAATCGAGTTGTACAACTCGCTTGTCACGATACCAGCATCACAATAATATGGTACTACATTTTCCATGGCAAGAAGGAAAACACAAAGCACACTCAACTCTTTGAAAACCTGCTTTATGTAAAATATTCAGTGCTATAGCTTCGAATATACACAAATGTGACTCTGGGTGACACGTTATGCTGTTTGTTTCTTTGTTTCCAACATTAGGACCGTTTTCCTCAAGAAATGAAGTCTGCTTCATGTTTTGTTTCCTTGCCATGACTATCATGATACTTCACAATACTTCAAGAGTTCTGAGTATCACAATAATGATATCGTTACAACCCTAATGCTGTTAGTCAGGGAGGGATGGATCCGTTGTTACCTTGCATTCTGTGCACCTTTTTGTTAGCAGACGCTGGCCCTCTGACAAGATTTGGGCCATGTAGGTGCATTTTGCTGTGGGGACAAAGGAAAAGTACATTATCATTGGTGATATGTGAGTATGCATACTGTAAAGCAATTCTGGTATTAGGGTTGCAACATTCTGGTTACTTTTCTAAAATTCCCGGATTTTCTATAAATTCCAGTTGGAGGATTCCCAGATTTCCTGTTTATTCTCTGCTGATTTCAGCCATATTCCAACCAGGTTTTCTGAAAAATATGGGAATTTTGGGAATATTTACCAACATTTTGTAACCCTATCTGATATACTAAATAGGAAGGCCTATGTGTAGTTTTGTTAATCAATATATTCTCAACCCTTTCTCTCAATGTATTCTATTGAGTCTGTTGACAAAATTAGAATCAAAGGTGCAACATATTTAAAGGAATGGCTTAAGATGAAAAGGTACTGAAAGTGCTATTGAATGAAAACGCAATGAGAAAATATGTTGGCCAGCAAGTGGGAGGGTTTTCAGCGGTTGAATTAAATTTATTCAGAGTGTGCAAGGTAGCCTCACCTGCAGAGCGCAATACGCAAATGAATAAAGTCTGTACACCAAATACTGAGAAGTGCACAGGAAAGGTGTGTGTAGGAAAAGCATACATTCTGAAGTCGGGATCGGGCCCTAAGGGCTTTGCACAACAGGATTGTACAATATTTGCCCATTAATCTTTTTAAAATTCTTCAAGCTCTGTCGTCTTAATTGTTGATCATTGCTAGACAGCCATTTTCAAGTCATGCCATAGATTTTCGAACCGATTTAATTCAAAACTGTAGACCACTCTGGAATATTCAATGTCGTCTTGGTAAGCAACTCTGTGTAGTGTAGATTTGGCCTTGTCCTGCTGAAAGGTGAATTTGTCTCCCAGTGTCTATTGGAAAACAGACTGAACCAGGTTTGCATTTAGGATTTTGCTTGTGCTTATAGCTGTATTCTGTTTATTTTGATCCAAAAAAACTCCCTAGTTCTTGCCGATGACAAGCATACCCATAACATGATGAAGCCACAACCATGATTGAAAATGTGAAGAGTGGTACTCAGTGATGTGTTGTTTGGATTTGCCCCAAACATAACGGTTGGATTCAGGACTAAGAATATATTTCTTTGCCACATTTTTGCAGTATTACTTACAGTGCCTTGAAAAAGTATTCACCCACTTGGCATCTTTCCTATTTTGTTGCATTACAACCTGTAATGTAAATGGATTTTTATTTGGATTTCATGTAATGGACATACACAAAATAGTCCAAATTGGTGAAGTGAAATGAAAACAATTACTTGTTTAAAAAAATTAAAAATAAAAAAAAACAGAAAAGGTTGCATATGTATTCACCGCCTTTGCTATGAAGCCCCTAAAGCCCCTAAATAAGATCTGGTGCAACCAATAACCTGATTCCACCTGTGCGCAATCTAAGTGTCACATGATCTGTCACATGATCTCAGAATACATACACCTGTTCTGAAAGGCCCCAGAGTCTGCAAGACCACAAAGCAAGGGGCACCACCAAGCAAGCAGCACTACGAAGACCAAGGAGCTCTCCAAACAGGTCAGGGACAAAGTTGTGGAGAAGTACTGATCAGGGTTGGGTTATAAAAAAATATTTGAAACTTTGAACATCCCACGGAGCTCCCACGGAGCACCATTAAAAATTGCTGTACACCAGCGCAACCCATCCAACTTGAAGGAGCTGGAGCAGTTTTGCCTTGAAGAATGGGCAAAAATCCCAGTGGCTAGATGTGCCAAGCTTATAGAGACATACCCCAAGAGACTTGCAGCTGTAATTGCTGCAAAAGGTGGCTCTACAAAGTATTGACTTTGGGGGGGTGAATAGTTATGCACGCTCAAGTTTTCAATTTTTTTGTCT
Organism: Brachymystax lenok tsinlingensis; assembly: GCA_030435695.1. NCBI lineage: Eukaryota > Metazoa > Chordata > Actinopteri > Salmoniformes > Salmonidae > Brachymystax > Brachymystax lenok. Next base: position 5,150,413 of record CM059800.1, on the reverse strand, counting down.
TATTTCTTATTTGTTTCAAAATAAAAAATATTTTGCATCTTCAAAGGCATTTTGTCAAAATCAAATGATACAAACACCCCAAAACAAAATAGGAAAAATGCCAAAGGGGGTGAATACTTTCGCAAGCCACTGTAAAGCTGCAATATGTAACCTTTTGGTCAACCCAAACAAAATTCACATAGAAATGTGAGTTATAGATCTGACATTCTCATTGAAAGCAAGTATAAGAAGAGTCTGTTTTATTTGCGCTATTTCTGTTTCCATTTTAAAGTTTTGTTTTTGTGTCTTTAACTGTTTTGTACACCAGCTTCAAACAGCTGAAAATACAACGTCTGTGGTTATGGAAAATATATTTCACAATGGTTTGGATGGTACAATGATTCTCTGCACTATACTTCCTTGTTTAGTCACATAATTTGAAGTTAGGCGAACTATTAGAATTTTAGCAACCAGGAAATGGCGGAGTGATTTCTGCATAGTGCATCTTTAAGTGCCTTGATAAAAACAGGATGTATGTTTTGGAATATTTTTATTCTGTACAAGCTTTCTTTTCACTCTGTCATTTAGGTTAGTATTGTGGAGCAACTATAATGTTGTTGATCCATCCTCAGTTTTCTCATATCACAGCCATTAAACTCTGAAACTGTTTTAAAATCACCATTGGCCTCATGGAATCTCTGAGCAGTTTCCTTCCTCTCCAGCAACGGAGTTAGGAAGGACGCCTGTATCTTTGTAGTGACTGGGTGTATTGATTCAATATCCAAAGTATTTAATAATTTTACCATACTCAAAGGGATATTCAGTGTTCTGATTATTTTTACACATCTACCAATCTGTGCCCTTATTTTTGAGGAATTGAAATATCTCCCTGGTCTTTGTGGTTGAATGTGCTTGAAATGCAATACTCGATTGAGGGTCCTTACAGATAATTGTATGTGTGGGGTTCTGAGATGTGGTAGCCATTAAAAAATCATGTTAACCACTATTATTGAACACCAAATGAGTCCATAATTTATTATGAGACTGGACAACCGGTCCCTATGGCCAGGCTGTGCTCACTGTGTCTGTACATAGTTAGTGTTTTCCTCAGTTTTCTATCCGTTACCGTGGTCATATTTTAATGGCATAGAAAGCCTTCCTTGATTTGTCTTTCAGTTAATTCATGGCCAGGTTGAAGTTCCCTGTGGAGCTGATTTTTAGTCCGAAATATGTGTAGGTGTGTGTGTTCTATATGAGTAGAGCCCAGTAAAAATGGATATCAATTGAGGGACCTTACAGATAATTGCATGTGTGGGGTACATATATGGGGTAGCCATTAAAACCTCATGTTAACTATTATTATTGAACACCAAATTAGTCCATCCAACTTATTATGTAATTTGTTAAGGACATTTTTTACTCCGGAACTTATTTAGGCTTGCCATAACAAAGGGGTTGAATACTTATTGACTCAAGACATTTCAGCTTTAAATGTTTTATTATTAAAAGAAAATCCACTTTGACATTATGGGGTACTGTGTGTAGATCAGTGACACAAAATCTAAATTGAATCAATTTAAAATTCAGGCTATAACACAACAACATGTGGAAAAAGTAAAGGGTGTGAATACTTTCTGAAGGCACTGGAGTTGCTTACTAAGACAGCATGGAATTTCCTGAGTGGCCTAGTTACATTTTTAACTTAAATCGGCTTGAAAATCGTCGGCAAAACTTGAAAATGGCAGTCTAGCAATGATCAACAGCCAACTTGACAGAGCTTGAAGAATTCTTTTAAGATTAATGTACAAATATTATACAATCCAGTTGTGCAAAGCTCTTAGAGACTTACCCAGTAAGACTCACAGCTGTAATCGCTGCCAAAGGGGATTCTAACATGTAGTGAATACTTGTGTAAATGAGATATTTCTATATTTAATTTTCAATAAATTAGTTATAAAAACATGTTTTCACTTTGTCATTATGGGGTATTGTGTGTAGATGGTTGAGAAAAACAAATATAATACATTTTGACTTCAGGCTGTAACACAACAAAATATGAAATAAGTCAAGGGGTATGAATTCTTTCTGAAGGCGCTGTACCTATAAATAAAGGTACAAAGGAAGTACCGTACAGGGTACTACCCCAGTGACAGGCATTTGTACCTCTTTAGGAACAAATCAAAATGTTTTTTTCTAAGTGTTTCACACTCTAAAACAATAACAACTCTACTGGATACACTGTCCCTATTCTCAGACGATACACAGCCTAGCCCTTGACCCATGTGAGCACCGTGCTCCAGCACATTGTCATCTCACTCTGTGGTCGAGGAATGATGACAGTACTCACGTCGGCATTTCTTGCAGCAGGTGCCCACCACATGCACGGGGAGAGAGTCCTCTGAACAGTTGGCAGGGGGACAGAATATCCTGCGACACTCCACCACTCCATTCTGAAGAGACAAAAGATTACCCTAAAACAAACAGATAGCATTGCAGAACTCTAACATCCCAGTGTGTGTCCATGTCTGTGGCACTGCCAACAAGATGAGTGTAAAACATACAGACAAAAACATACTGCAATCAAAACTCATGTCCTTATTTATCGATCCTCATCTGTTTTTTGTGCAAATCACATAATCAAACCATCAAACTCTATCATAAAAACTGGACTCTGTAATAGGCTCATAGCATGAAGTCATGGTGGTTATCTCTCTCTCTCTAAATGATGGCAAAGACAGGAATATACTAGACTGTTTGTAGTTAAGCAATAATAATGATAGTGCTACTCATATTAACAGCAATTATAACAAATAATAATAAAGAAAAGGCAAATATGAATAATCACACTATACTTCTCACTGGCTGTCCCTCAGGTTGTGGCTGGAGGCCACAAATGTGGCTGCTAAAACACAGCATTTAGTTTTTTCACCAAGTATGTATTTAGGTTTGTGTTCATCATTTAAGTATCTAATTCTTCGTATTGTTGTGTAATTTGGGGAAATAATTAATTTCTATGTCAAAATATCTGTCACGGTTTCAAAGAAAATTTTGCTCGATCTCTATCTCTTCTTAGGGGCTGTCACGTGTGCTCCCTCTCCGGCCTCTAGGTCACCAGGCTGCTCGTTAAGGCGCACACCTGTCACCATCGTTACGCGCATTAGCTCAATATGACAATAGGTACAAAAGTATCTATATCCACAGTAAAACGAGTCCGATATCGACATAAACTGAAAGGCCGCTCAGCAAGGAAGAAGCCACTCCTCCAAAACCGCCACTAAAAAGCCAGACTACGGTTTGCAACTGCACATGGGGACAAAGATCTTACTTTTTTGAGAAATGTCCTCTGGTCTGATGAAACAAAAATAGAACTGTTTGGCCATAATGACCATCGTTATGTTTGGAGGACAAAGGGGGAGGCTTGCAAGCCGAAGAACACCATCCCAACCGTCAAGCACGGGGGTGGCAGCATGTTGTGGGGGTGCTTTGCTGCAGGAGGGACTGGTGCACTTCACAAAATAGATGGCATCATGAGAAGGAAAATTATGTGGATATATTGAAGAAACATCTCAAGACATCAGTGGCAGCATGTTGTGGGGGTGCTTTGCTGCAGGAGGGATTGGTGCACTTCACAAAATAGATGGCATCATGAGAAGGAAAATTATGTGGATATATTAAAGAAACATCTCAAGACATCAGTCAGGAAGTTAAAGCTTGGTCGCAAATGGGTCTTCCAAAAGGACAATGACCACAAGCATACTTCCAAAGTTGTGGAAAAATGACTTAAGGACAACAAAATCAAGGTATTGGAGTGGCCTTCACAAAGACCTCAATCCTATAGAAAATTTGTGGGCAGAACTGAAAAAAACATGTGCAAGCAAGGAGGCCTACAAACCTGACTCAGTTACACCAGCTCTGTCAGGAAGAATGGGCCAAAATTTTTGACCCAAGTTAAACAATTTAAAGGCAATGCTACCAAATACTAATTGAGTGTTTGTAAACTTCTGACCCACAGGGAATGTGATGAAAGAAATAAAAGATGAAACAAAATAATCTCTACTATTATTCTGACATTTCACAATCTTAAAATAAATTGGTGATCCTAACTGACCTAAAACAGGGAATTTTTACTGGGATTAAATGTCAGGAATTGTGAAAAACTGAGTTTAAATGTATTTGGCTAAGGTTTATGTAAACTTCCGACTTCAACTGTACAGTGAGGAAAAAAAGTATTTAGTCAGCCACCAATTGTGCAAGTTCTCTCACTTAAAAAGATGAGAGAGGCCTGTAATTTTCATCATAGGTACACTTCAACTATGACAGACAAAATGAGGAAAAGAAATCCAGAAAATCACATTGTAGGATTTTTTATGAATTTATTTGCAAATTATGGTGGAAAATAAGTATTTGGTCAATAACAAAAGTTTATCTCAATACTTTGTTATATACCCTTTGTTGGCAATGACAGAGGTCAAACGTTTTCTGTAAGTCTTCACAAGGTTTTCACACACTGTTGCTGGTATTTTGGCCCATTCCTCCATGCAGATCTCCTCTAGAGCAGTGATGTTTTGGGGCTGTCGCTGGGCAACACGGACTTTCAAAGATTTTCTATGGGGTTGAGATCTGGAGACTGGCTAGGCCACTCCAGGACCTTGAAATGCTTCTTCTGAAGCCACTCCTTCGTTGCCCGGGCGGTGTGTTTGGGATCATTGTCATGCTGAAAGACCCAGCCACGTTTCATCTTCAATGCCCTTGCTGATGGAAGGAGGTTTTCAATCAAAATCTCACGATACATGGCCCCATTCATTCTTTCCTTTACACGGATCAGTCGTCCTGGTCCCTTTGCAGAAAAACAGCCCCAAAGCATGATGTTTCCACCCCCATGCTTCACAGTAGGTATGGTGTTCTTTGGATGCAACTCAGCATTCTTTGTCCTCCAAACACGACGAGTTGAGTTTTTACCAAAAAGTTCTATTTTGGTTTCATCTCCCAATCCTCATCTGGATCATCCAAATGCTCTCTAGCAAACTTTAGACTTGCCTGAACATGTACTGGCTTTAAGCAGGGGGACACGTCTGGCACTGCAGGATTTGAGTCCCTGGCGGCGTAGTGTGTTACTGATGGTAGGCTTTGTTACTTTGGTCCCAGCTCTCTGCAGGTCATTCACTAGGTCCCCCCGTGTGGTTCTGGGATTTTTGCTCACCGTTCTTGTGATCATTTTGACCCCACGAGTCGAGATCTTGCGTGGAGCCCCAGATCGTGGAAGATTATCAGTGGTCTTGTATGTCTTCCATTTCCTAATAATTGCTCCCACAGTTGATTTCTTCAAACCAAGCTGCTTACCTATTGCAGATTCAGTCTTCCCAACCTGGTGCAGGTCTACAATTTTGTTTCTGGTGTCCTTTGACAGCTCTTTGGTCTTGGCCATAGTGGAGTTTGGAGTGTGACTGTTTGAGGTTGTGGACAGGTGTCTTTTATACTGATAACAAGTTCAAACAGGTGCCATTAATACAGGTAACGAGTGGAGGACAGAGGAGCCTCTTAAAGAAGAAGTTACAGGTCTGTGAGAGCCAGAAATCTTGCTTGTTTGTATGTGACCAAATACTTATTTTCCACCATAATTTGCAAATAAATTCATAAAAAATCCTACAATGTGATTTTCTGGATTTTTTTCCTCATTTTGTCTGTCATAGTTGAAGTGTACCTATGATGAAAATTACAGGCCTCTCTCATCTTTTTAAGTGAGAGAACTTGCACAATTGGTGGCTGACTAAATACTTTTTTTCCCCACTGTATGTGTAGGTGTGTGTGTGTTCTATATGAGTAGAGCCCAGTAAAAATGGATTTCGGTTTCCCTGACATCTGGATCATTTCTGGAAGATCATATTTTTTGTCTTTTTGAGATTTACTGTTAGGGCCCAGATCTGACAGAACTGTTGCAGATAATCTAATTGTCAATGTTTTGTTTTGGTTCACCTGTTAAGGTGTGTAGGGTATAAATGATCTGAAATTAGAACATTTTGTAGGAATCCAATTTGACTTTTGTTTAGGACATTGCGTTCACTGAGAAAGTGCAGTAATCTGCTGTTCATGATGGCACAGATTATTTTCCCCAAATTGCACTCGCAACACTCCATCCTGGGCCCGACATGGGGTCTGAGATTGGCCTGATTCTACACATTTTCTGAGTTTAACACGCTCATGAGGAGGCAGGAACTCTTATTACTGGAAGTCTTATTTGTTTGGGAATTCTTGGTAGGTAGGTAGGTAGGTAGGTAGGTAGGTAGGTAGGTAGGTAGGTGAGAGAGAGAGAGAGAGAGAGAGAGAGAGAGAAACCCAAAAAGGCAGGTGGTGTTGATAATATACTAAATGAAATGATAAAATATAAAGACCACAAATTCCAATTGGCTACACTTAAAATCTTTAACATTATCCTCAACTCTTCCCCAATATTTGGAACCAAGGTCTGATCACCCCAATCCACAAAAGTGGAGACAAATTTGACAACAATAACTACCGTGGGATATGCATCAACAGAAACCTTGGGAAAATCATCTGCATTATCATTAACAGCAGACTCCTACATTTCCTCAGCAAAATCATTTTTCTGAGCAAATGTAAAATTGGCTTTTTACCAAATTACCATACATCAGACCACGTATTCACCCTGCACACCCTTATATAAACTGATGGAAAGCAGTGTTGAGGGGAAAACAAACAACATTATAAAATCCATGTACACAAACAGCAAGTGTTCAGAAGAAATATGATAAAAAAAACGATTTCTTTCCTCAGGGCCAGGGGGAGAAGGGGGTGAAGACAGGGATGCAGCTTGAGCCCCAACCTCTTCAACATTTATATCAATGAACTGGCGAGGGCACAAGAACAGTCTGCAGCACCCGGCCTCACCTTACCAGAGTCTAAAGTTAAATGTTTACTGTTTGCACATGGTCTGGTGCTTCTGTCCCCGACCAAAGAGGGCCTGCAGCATTACCTAAATCTTCTGCCAGACTTGGGCCCAGACAGTTAATCTCAGTAAGACAAAAATATTGGTGTTCCAGAAAAGGTCCAGATGCCAGGACCATAAATAAAAATGTCACCTAAACACTGTTGCCATAGAGCACACAAAACGATACATACCTTGGCCTAAACATCAGCACCACAGATAACTTCCACAAAGCTGTGAACGATCTGAGAGACAAGGCAAGAAGGGCCTTCTACGCCATCAAAAATAACATAACATTAGACATCCCAATTAGGATCTGGCTACAAATATTTGAATCGGTTATAGAACCCATTGCCCTTTATGGTTGTGAGGTCTGGGGTCCACTCACCAACCAAGAATTCACAAAATGGGACAAACACTGAAAATAAGTGATTCTCAAACCTTCCATAACAAAGCCCTCACCTACAGAGAGATGAACCTCTGCCAGCTGGTGGGGGTCTAGCCCTATTTCGTAAAATACCAAGTCAATATTATGGCAAGAACAGCTACAAAAAACAACAAAGAGAAACGACAGTCTATCTTTACTTTACGACATGATGGTCAGTCAATATGGAACATTTCAAGAAGTTTCAGACGCAAAAACCATCAAGCGCTATGATGAAACTGGCCCTCATGAGGACCGTCACAGTAATGGAAGACCCAGAGTTATCTCTGCTGCAGATGGTAAGTTCATTAGAGTTACCAGCCTCTGAAATTGCAGCTCAAATAAATGCTTCACAGAGTTCAAGCAATATACACATCTCAACATCAACTGTTTAGAGGAGACTGTGTGAATCAGGCCTTCATGGTCGAAAAGCTGAAAAAAACACTACTAAAGGACACAAATATGAAGAAGAGACTTGCTTGGGCCAAGAAACACGAGGAACGGACATTAGAACGGTGGAAATCTGTTCTTTTGTCTGGAGTCCAAATTTGAGATTTTTTGTTCCAACCGCCGTGTCTTTGTGAGATGTGGTGTGGGTGAACTGATGATCTCCGCATGTGTATATCCACACCGTAAAGCATGGAGGAGGAGGTGTTATGCTGTGGGGGTGCATTGCTGGTGACACTGTCTGTGATTTATTTAGAATGGTATAGTTTTTTCCCCCCTTGGTTGCACATGTGACATGCTGGTAGAAATGAGGTAAAACTGATATGTTTGCCTGCATTAAAGTCCCCGGCCAGTAGGAGCATTTACTTGTTTGCTTATGGCCTTATACAGTTCGTTGAGTGCGGCCTTTGTTCCAGCATCGGTTTGTGGTGGTAAATAGACGGCTACGAAATATATCGATGAGAACTCTCTTGGTAGATAGTGTGGTCTACTGTTTATCATGAGTTTTCTACCTCAGGCGAGCAATACCTCGAGACTACTTTAATATTAGACATCGCACACCAGCAGTTATTGACAAATAGACACACCCCCCCCGCCCCTCGTCTTACCAGATGTAGCTGCTCTGTCCTGCTGGTGCACTGAGAAGCCAGCCAGCTCTATATCCTTTGCGTCGGACTCATTAAATAAAAAATGATTGTCCAGTTCGAGGTGAGTAATCGATGTTCTGATATCCAGAAGCATTTTTTGGACATAAGAGACAGTAGCAGCAACATTATGTACAAAATGAGTTACAAACAATGCGAAAAAACAAACCAAATAGCACAGTTGGTTATTAGCCCGTAAAACGGAGCCCGTAAAATGACAACCATCCCCGCCGGCGCCATTCTATGTTTTATATTGTTATTTATTGTTTTTTGGCCCCTCATTATCATTATTTGTTTTTTATCTTGTGAATTGAAACATTGTGGATGTTAAAATGTTTTGAAAGTATTGACTTTTGTCAGGAGAAAGGTAAAAAGTCATTGTATCTGTGTGATGGGGTGGGATGCCCACCATGCAGACGCAGTTCCTGCAGTTCTCGGGCTCCACCCACAGCTCTTTGTCTCTGTAGTCCACACCGTTGGCACTGCACGTTCTGTCACAGCGGCAGCCCTCCAGCTGGGTCAGCCTGGACTCTGCGTAGTTCAGCTGGAGACTCACACACAAGCACACACAAACGCACGCACACAGACACACACACACAGATACATACACATCATCGTCCATTTAAATATCGCAGCACTATAGTCAAATTCAACCAGCAAGAAGAGCAAGAGGACAAAAAATGCAAAAGCAACTGGCTACACAAGGTTATTCATTCTGGGTTGTTGAGACATGACACTTTTGTAGCTTAATGAGGCTTACACATGTATGAGTTATTTAAAAACCTTTGCATATGTTGGGATAGCTACCATTTTGTTACATTATGTAAATATTAATGTTATTAATATTGAAGGGAAATATATTTGCAGAGTACAAACGTAACATCAACATTTTCTCTCACGGGTGGCCAGAAATAACTATTTGAAAGCCACGCCCATAACAGGTCATGCCTCCTGAAAATAACCTATGGAATACCTTAAAAAAGACACAGCTGATAGGTGAACCCAGCATTAAAGTGAATAAAAATCCATCTGATAGTTAAATTAACCCATGTTTGGGTAATACAAACAACCAAATATGTTGGGCTATTCATGTAAACCAACTGGCTTGGTTAAAATAACCCACCTTGTGCTCTGTCCAATATTTACCCAGGGCCAGCATTTTTTGGAGTGTAACCTCAGCATATAACTAACAAACTAAGAAACTAACACACACAGTGCTAATGAAAAAATGTGCTCCAATGATTTAGTCCCAAAAATGGGCACTGGTCAAAGTAGTGCACTAAAAATGGAATATAGTATAATTTGGGACACATATCACATCTTTTGTATTTATTTATTAGGGATGCCCATTAGATGCGGCCAATGCAGCAGCTACTCTTCCTGGGTCCCAAACACATTAAGGCACTTAAATCACACATAAAACAAAATATAAAGCATCACATCATATAACATTATTACACCATACACCACAATACAACAATATTACAATGCACGTGTCTGTTGAGTGCGTGTGCTACCGTGTGTGTGCATATGTGTGTCTGTACCTGTGTGAGTGTCCCCTCTGTTCCATAAGGTGTATTTTTATCTGTTTTTTAAATCTGATTCTACTGCTTGTATCAGTTACCTGATGTGGAATTAGAGTCCCATGTAGTCATGGCTCTATGTAGTACAGTCCGCATATATTTTGGGGTATGCATGGGTGTCCGAGCTGTGTGCTAGTAGTTTAAACAGACAGCTCGGTACATTCAGCTTGTCAACACTTCTTACAAAAACAAGTAGTGATGAAGTCAATCTCTCTTCCACTTTGAGCCATGAGAGGTTGACATAAATATTATTAATGTTAGCTCTCCATGTACATTTATGGGCCAACCGTGCTGCCCTGTTCTTTGCCAATTGCAATTTTCCTAAGTCCCTGTTAGTGTCACCTGACCACACAACTGGACAGTAGGGCCTATACGACTGCCTTGTTGATAGTGTTCTTAAGAAGGCAGAGCAGCGCTTTATTATGGACAGACTTCTCCCCATCTTAGCTACTGTTGTATCAACATGTTTTGACCATGACAGTCTACAATCCAGGGTCACTCCAAGCAGTTTAGTCACTTGCTAAATTTCCACATTATTCATTATTTGGAAATATTTAGGACTAACTGAATCCTTGCCACCCATTCTGAAACTAACTGCAGCTCTTTTTAAAGTGTTGCAGTCATTTCATTCGCTATAGTAGCGAACATGTATAGTGTTGAGTCATCCACATACATAGACACACATAGACACATTTGCTCAAAGCCAGTGGCATGTCATTAGTAAAGATTGAACAGAGCAGGGGGCCTTGACAGCTACCCTTGGGGAAATATTGATTCTACCTTGAATATGTTGGAGAGGATTCCATTAAAGAACACTCTCTGCTTTCTGTTAAACATGTAACTCTTTCTTCACAATATAGCACGAGTGTAAAGTCATGACACATAAAAAAAATTCAGCAGCAGACCAAAAAAAGATGCACTGAAGTCTATCAAAATAGCCCCCACAATCTTTCTATTATCAATTTCTCTCAGCCAATCATCAGTCATTTGTGTAAGCGCTGTGCTTGTTGAAAGTCCTTCTCTATTAGGGTGCTGGAAGTCTGTTGTCCATTTGTTTACAGTAACATAGGATTGTATCTAGTCAAACACACAAAAAAAGAAGCTATTTGAGCCAGTAAAGGGGCCTTTACTGTTCTTGGGTAGTGGAATTACTTTTGCTTCCCTCCAGGCCTGGCAGACACTTTCTGGTAGGCTTAGATTGAAGATATGGCAAATAGGAGTGGCAATATCGTCTGCTATTATCCTCAGTCATTTTCCATCCAAGATGTCAGACCCCGGTGGCTTTTCATTGTTGATAGACAACAATAATTGTTTTACCTCTTCCACACTCACTTTACTGAAATCAAATTTACATTGCTTGTCTTTTATAATTTGTTAAGTTATACTTGGGTTATGTAGTGTTTGCGTTTGTTGCTGGCATGTCATGCTTAAGTTTTCTAATCTTGCCAATGAAAAAATCATTAAAGTAGTTGGCAATATCAATGGGTTTGATGATGAATGAGTCATCTGATTCAATGAGTGATGGAGCTGAGTTTGCCTTTTTTCCAAAAATTTCATTTAAGGAGCTCCAAAGCTTTTTACTATCATTCTTTATATCATGTATCTTTGTTTCATAGAATAGTTCCTTCATCTTTTTATTAAGTTCAGTCACATGATTTCTCAATTTGCAGTACGGTTGTGCAGCCAATCGGTTGTGCAGCCAGGATTATTTGCCATTCCTTTTGCCTCATCCCTCTCAACCATACAATTATTTTATTCCTCATCAATCCAAGGTGTCTGACAGTTTTTACAGTCATTATCTTCATGGGTGCATGCTTATTAGTAACTGGAATAAGCAATTTCATACGTGTCAAGTGCAGCGTCTGGTTGTTCCTCATTACACACCACCAGACCAGAAAGTATTCTTTACATCATCAACATAGGAATCACTACAAAACTAATTGTATGACCTCTTATACACTTTGATTTTCCTAGATATGGCTGCTATTTGTGATCACTAAATCCGATGGATTTGGATACTGCTTTAACTTCACCGGCTCCAGCAGAAAAACTGACTGTTTTGGAGAGCCTGGCGTGCCCAAAGTGAAATGCCTCCCATTTAGGCCCAGAAAATGGGATATGCATATATTTAGTACCATTGGATAGGAAACACTCTGAATTTTCCAAAACCGTTAACCATTTGTCTGTGGGTCAATCAGAACGCATTTGGCAGGCAAAACCCTGAGGAATCTCTGTCCTGAAAAAAGTCATTTTGACACATTGCTCATTTTTGAGCCCCTCCCTATCCAAAATGGCATGTGAACTCAGTGCACGTCGCTTCCTTATGATGTCATCAACCACGAGACGGTGTTTTACTCCATCTTGGGGGATTTTCGGCCATTGAAAAACAGCATGGAACGAGAGACCACCTTATGAAAACTCTTCAGAGTGCGCGTGCATGAGAAGGCGCGCTGTGCCTTATTTATCGCTTTTAGCGTTCAGTTTATATTCCGGCTGATTTATAATAGTACATATACGTAAAAGGGTTCCTAAGGATACATTTAAAACTATGTTTGATTGTTTTTGGACAAGTTTATAGGTAACATTTGAACGAGTTGGCGCCAAGCGTTTCAAAAAGAGTAATGGAGGCTGTCGTTTTGCATGAACCAAATGGAGGATTTATGGATAAAAGACGTTACTTTTTCTAACAAAAGAACCATGGATTGTCTTCGTTGGACACTTAGGAAGACCTCAGCAGAAGTTCTTCAACAGGTAATTACTTTGTTTTCGCTGTGAAATGTGTTATGTGTGTGCCATGATTGCTAATCGATACATGGCTATTGGAAAATATGTGAGGTGCTACCCTCAAACAAATGAATGTGCTGCTTTCGCCGTAAAGCCTTTTTGAAATCTGACAACGCTGTGATATTGCCTAGAAACAGAGCTTTTGATGAGTATGGAACACTTGTATATAGCTGGATGTTTAATAATTCAATTTTCGGATTTTAAATCTGGCGCTACAGGTTTTAGCTGGTAGTGTCGGGATGATCCCGCTAGCGACCCACTGGTATTTGAGTCGTTAAAGCAAATTTCTACAGCATTAGTAAAGATGTGGTAAATTCATGTTGATGATTTCATTCCTGTGTTGTTTGTAACTACCGAGGAAGGTTGACTGATAAACTGTTTAGCTAGCTACAGTGGGGCAAAAAAGTATTTAGTCAGCCACCAATTGTGCAAGTTCTCCAACTTAAAAAGATGAGAGAGGCCTGTAATTTTCATCATAGGTACACTTCAACTATGACAGACGAAATGAGAAAAAGAAATCCAGAAAATCACATTGTAGGATTTTTTATTTATTTATTTGCAAATTATGGTGGAAAATAAGTATTTGGTCAATAACAAAAGTTTATCTCAATACTTTGTTATATACCCTTTGTTGGCAATGACAGAGGTCAAACGTTTTCTGTAAGTCTTCACAAGGTTTTCACACACTGTTGCTGGTATTTTGGCCCATTCCTCCATGCAGATCTCCTCTAGAGCAGTGATGTTTTGGGGCTGTCGCTGGGCAACACGGACTTTCAAAGATTTTCTATGGGGTTGAGATCTGGAGACTGGCTAGGCCACTCCAGGACCTTGAAATGCTTCTTACGGCCACTCCTTCGTTGCCCGGGCGGTGTGTTTGGGATCATTGTCATGCTGAAAGACCCAGCCACGTTTCATCTTCAATGCCCTTGTTGATGGAAGGAGGTTTTCACTCAAAATCTCACGATACATGGCCCCATTCATTCTTTCCTTTACACGGATCAGTCGTCCTGGTCCCTTTGCAGAAAAACAGCCCCAAAGCATGATGTTTCCACCCCCATGCTTCACAGTAGGTATGGTGTTCTTTGGATGCAACTCAGCATTCTTTGTCCTCCAAACACGACGAGTTGAGTTTTTACCAAAAGTTGTATTTTGGTTTCATCTGACCATATGACATTCTCCCAATCCTCATCTGGATCATCCAAATGCTCTCTAGCAAACTTCAGACGGGCCTGAACATGTACTGGCTTAAGCAGGGGGACACGTCTGGCACTGCAGGATTTGAGTCCCTGGCGGCGTAGTGTGTTACTGATGGTAGGCTTTGTTACTTTGGTCCCAGCTCTCTGCAGGTCATTCACTAGGTCCCCGTGTGGTTCTGGGATTTTTGCTCACCGTTCTTGTGATCATTTTGACCCCACGGGGTGAGATCTTGCGTGGAGCCCCAGATCGAGGAAGATTATCAGTGGTCTTGTATGTCTTCCATTTCCTAATAATTGCTCCCACAGTTGATTTCTTCAAACCAAGCTGCTTACCTATTGCAGATTCAGTCTTCCCAACCTGGTGCAGGTCTACAATTTTGTTTCTGGTGTCCTTTGACAGCTCTTTGGTCTTGGCCATAGTGGAGTTTGGAGTGTGACTGTTTGAGGTTGTGGACAGGTGTCTTTATACTGATAACAAGTTCAAACAGGTGCCATTAATACAGGTAACGAGTGGAGGACAGAGGAGCCTCTTAAAGAAGAAGTTACAGGTCTGTGAGAGCCAGAAATCTTGCTTGTTTGTATGTGACCAAATACTTAATTTCCACCATAATTTGCAAATAAATTCATTAAAAATCCTACAATGTGATTTTCTGGATTTTTTTTCCTCATTTTGTCTGTCATAGTTGAAGTGTACCTATGATGAAAATTACAGGCCTCTCTCATCTTTTTAAGTGAGAGAACTTGCACAATTGGTGGCTGACTAAATACTTTTTTGCCCCACTGTAGCTATATACATGTCTAAACAAAAGACTCAACTATGCAAGAAACCATTTCCCTGTACAGTTTACACCTTCCAACAATCATTAAAGTAGTTGGCAATATTAAAGTAGTTGGCAACCAAAAATATTTTTATAAAGTTGCTTTTAGTTGCCTGGTTTGCTAGGTTAACATATACTGAATTCATTTTTTTAAACGGATTGGTTTATTGGTGTTAAAATTCACCAGTTATGCTATTTTGGACACCCAGGCTGCTGATGTCATGCAGCCTGTGGTTTTTGTGTTTATACTTTTTCATAAGTTTTATGTCGGACGACAATAGAATGTTCATGATGTCTCTGCGACAACTATATATAGACATGTCGATATAAGTAGTATAAACCAGCCTTTAGTCTTAAAAACTTTGGTTGTACACTACCGTACTCACGGCTTATCACATGCAGTGGTAGAAAAAGTCCTCAATTGTTATACTTGAGTAAAAGTAAATACACCCAATAGAAAATGACTTGTCTAAAAGTGAAAATCACCCAGTAAAATCGTGAGTAAAAGTAAAAAAAGTATTTGGTTTTAAATATACTTAAGTATCAAAAGTAAATGTAATTGCTAAAATATACTTAAGCATTAAAAGTGAAAGCAAAAGTATAAATAATTACAAATTCCTTATATTAAGCAAACCAGACAGAACAATTTTCTTTTTTTTCTTTTTTTTCTTTTTTTATCTTTTTTTTCTTTTTTTTCTTTTTTTTCTTTTTTTTCAGGGGGGGCCAGGGGTACACTCCTACACTCAGACATAATTTACAAACAAAGCATTTGTGTTTAGTGACTCAGCCAGATGCAGTAGGTATGACCAGGGGATTATCTCTTTAAGTGTGTGAATTAGACCATTTTCCTGTCCTGCTAAGCATTCAAAATGTAACTAGTACATTTGGGTGTCAGCGAAAATGTACATTAAAGTATTTGTACTTAAGTACTTTACACCACTGAGCACATTACCTCACATGTGAATCCTTAAAGATATGCATGGGGCTTAAGATGTGAACAATGATGAATGGGTGTAGACAAAGAAGAGCTCTCCAGTAGGTATACAAAATATTCAAGGGCCGTTTTCTAAAAAAGTGGGGTTACAAGTTTATCAACTTTCAAGCAGAATTACTTCCCCATGTGTTCCTCAACTGTAGTGTATGATATACAATTTTCTAGCTCTGAGTCTCTACTTTTATCCAATGTAAAAAACACAATTTCAAATACATTTTGCTACATAAGACTGAATCGAGGCGGTTGGTCACATATTACTAAAACAGTATTTAGCATGAGATCCTCTCTAAGCTTTACAGGAATGTGGTTCTGAATGTAGATCGCAACACCGCCATTTAGGCACATGATTATTAAAATTTTCATATCATAATAATTGGCGGTGTAGAGCTCATTGGCATTTTTGTAGTTTCTGTAAATGTCATCACCATGTATTGCTACCACTTTATCATCAGAGGTGTTATCTAAGTGAGTTTCAGAGATAGTCAGAATATGAATGTCATCTGTTACTAGCACGTTTTTTTAAATATTTTTTTTATTTAACCTTTAACTAGGCAAGTCAGTTAAGAACAAATTCTTATTTACAATGACGGCCTACCCCGGCCAAACCTGGACGATACTGGGCCAATGGTGTGCTCCCCTATGGGACTCCCAATCACGGCCGGATGTGATACAGCCTGGATTATTACGTTATTGAATTTGTGAACCTTGTTTCTTAGGCTACATATGTTAATGTGGGCTATTTCTACCACTTTTTGGGATGCTTTATTGTTTTTAATGCTTTACTGGGTAGTTTATCAGAAATAGACATGCTATTTTAAGTTTTAACTGATGGACTTCCTGCTAGGGCACACCTCATCAGTGCTAAAAGTATAACTCTGGTTCATAGGCACATGATTATTGCATACAATATCAGTAGGATCAACAGAGACATTCAGGGCAGTTTTAGGGGACAGAAATTAAAAGGATCCGCCCCATTATTTCAATTTTAGCCTAAAATGACATACCCAAATCGAACTGCCTGTAGCTCAGGCCCTGAAGCAAGGACATGCATTTTCTTGGTACCATTTGAAAGGAATCACTTTGAGGTTTGTGGAAATTTGAAAGGAATGTAGGAGAATATAACACATTAGATCTGGTAAAAGATAATAAATCATCTTTGAAATGTAAGAGAAAAGCCATCTATTATTCCAGCCCAGGTGCAATTTAGATTTTGGCCACTAGATGGCAGCAGCGTTATGTGCAATGTTTTAGACTGATCCAATAAACCATTTATATTAAACGTTTTGTAATAATTGGCAGATTTTTTGAATCTTTCAGTGCTAAAATAAGTTCTTTAAAATATATTTTCCGAAGTTCCGAGCTAGCCCTCCTAATGTTGTTTGACCCTACACGGACGACGACATCAGTTCCCGGCATCTGTCGTAGAACGTGCTCCAGGATAGCGCAGGGTTTTTGCCGAGGGAACAATGATGTTTCTAACCATAGAACGGCCGATGACGACAGTTGGTGCAATGGCTGAGGAGATCCAGCCGTTCTTTTGCCCCAAGTGTTTTCACAAATCCCTTGAGGACCGAAGGGCGGTGGGGCCCAATGGACCCGAGCCGCTTGTAGTATCCATCGTGGATGATGAAAGGGCAGGAGCCTCAGACAGCCTCACGGTGAAATGAGGATGGGAGCTCCGGATCCAATCTCGAATCTGAAGCCTCCAGGGAAGAAGGCACCGGAACCTCTGGATACAGGGCGGCAAAGCTGTTTCTGGTCTGTGTCTGGTCTAGGCTTAACAACTCCAAGGAGGCCCCCAATGCCAGAGGACGCTGTTCGACTTCCATATCTCCTTGGCTGGTTGGTTGGATTGAGAACAGGAACATCCACCAAGTCATCCAGAAGCATCCTTCTAGCTCCATTCTCCAGGGAAGGGGGATACCCCTTCAAGGAGGGATCCCTGCAGAGTACCGGCCAGTCAGCTGTGTAGAGCCGACACGGCGGTGACACTTCCACCAGGCCAGAGCGGGCATCCGGCTACTGGGGTAGAAGAGAAAGTAGGAGGGTGTGGATTCCCCAGTAGCTTATGTTGATTCACTACTTCTTGCTAAGAGTAGCCAATTCACCCCTTTAGTCTTTTGCAAGCAAAGAGTTGCTACATTGAAAGTCCGGGCTGTCCACATTGTCCAGGAGTAAAGCAAAATAATCACAGCTCCTGTAGTGTTGTAAATGTTTGTTAGCATCCTCCATTTGAGGCTCCAGGCTAGCTAGGCTTGCTAAGCCAGCTTGGCATCCATGTCTCTCCTCCGTCTCCGAGTTAGAATCCCACTGCTATCAATAATGTCATGCCAAGGTAAGCCTACATCAATCAGACAATTAATTAGAATTTTTGTAAAATGTACAATGTGAAAAATAATTGGCGGTGTAGAGTACTATAACTCAAGCTAGTAAAACACGTTTCGTCAACAACACGCTCAGTGGTAAGAATGGTTTACGCCCCTTTTAGTACCTCATAACAAATATAGGGTAAGACGATGGGCCCATCCTCATTAGTGGGCCCTTATACAGTGGGGGAAAAAAGTATTTAGTCAGCCACCAATTGTGCAAGTTCTCTCACTTAAAAAGATGAGAGAGGCCTGTAATTTTCATCATAGGTACACTTCAACTATGACAGACAAAATGAGGAAAAAAAATCCAGAAAATCACATTATAGGATTTTTTATGAATTTATTTGCAAATTATGGTGGAAAATAAGTATTTGGTCACATACAAACAAGCAAGATTTCTGGCTCTCACAGACCTGTAACTTCTTCTTTAAGAGGCTCCTCTGTCCTCCACTCATTACCTGTATTAATGGCACCTGTTTGAACTTGTTATCAGTATAAAAGACACCTGTCCACAACCTCAAACAGTCACACTCCAAACTCCACTATGGCCAAGACCAAAGAGCTGTCAAAGGACACCAGAAACAAAATTGTAGACCTGCACCAGGTTGGGAAGACTGAATCTGCAATAGGTAAGCAGCTTGGTTTGAAGAAATCAACTGTGGGAGCAATTATTAGGAAATGGAAGACATACAAGACCACTGATAATCTTCCTTGATCTGGGGCTCCACGCAAGATCTCACCCGTGGGGTCAAAATGATCACAAGAACGGTGAGCAAAAATCCCAGAACCACACGGGGACCTAGTGAATGACCTGCAGAGAGCTGGGACCAAAGTAACAAAGCCTACCATCAGTAACACACTACGCCGCCAGGGACTCAAATCCTGCAGTGCCAGACGTGTCCCCCTGCTTAAGCCAGTACATGTTCAGGCCCGTCTGAAGTTTGCTAGAGAGCATTTGGATGATCCAGATGAGGATTGGGAGAATGTCATATGGTCAGATGAAACCAAAATACAACTTTTTGGTAAAAACTCAACTCGTCGTGTTTGGAGGACAAAGAATGCTGAGTTGCATCCAAAGAACACCATACCTACTGTGAAGCATGGGGGTGGAAACATCATGCTTTGGGGCTGTTTTTCTGCAAAGGGACCAGGACGACTGATCCGTGTAAAGGAAAGAATGAATGGGGCCATGTATCGTGAGATTTTGAGTGAAAACCTCCTTCCATCAGCAAGGGCATTGAAGATGAAACGTGGCTGGGTCTTTCAGCATGACAATGATCCCAAACACACCGCCTCGGGCAACGAAGGAGTGGCTTCAGAAGAAGCATTTCAAGGTCCTGGAGTGGCCTAGCCAGTCTCCAGATCTCAACCCCATAGAAAATCTTTGAAAGTCCGTGTTGCCCAGCGACAGCCCCAAAACATCACTGCTCTAGAGGAGATCTGCATGGAGGAATGGGCCAAAATACCAGCAACAGTGTGTGAAAACCTTGTGAAGACTTACAGAAAACATTTGACCTCTGTCATTGCCAACAAAGGGTATATAACAAAGTATTGAGATAAACTTTTGTTATTGACCAAATACTTATTTTCCACCATAATTTGCAAATAAATTCATTAAAAATCCTACAATGTGATTTTCTGCATTTCTTTTTCTCATTTCGTCTGTCATAGTTGAAGTGTACCTATGATGAAAATTACAGGCCTCTCTCATCTTTTTAAGTGAGAGAACTTGCACAATTGGTGGCTGACTAAATACTTTTTTTCCCCACTGTAAATCTCATGCACCAGGCTCCAGGCCACAAAAATCCACTGAGGATGAGGTCATTAAGGCATGAGCTCTGATCACCCCCCCCTCGATTGAAAGGTGTTCTGACGAAACAGGAATTTAAACAATGAGCATTGGAGACAGGAGATGTCAAAAAGCACAATATTTGAAACACAATTTCAAAATAATATGGTGATGCTTAAAGGCCAAATTCAGTATTTTGCAACTTGATTTTAGACTGAGGGGACTCCAGGGTGAAGAACTATCTAACATCACGTTTTTAAAATACTGATCTTCCTGTTTTACGGGTGTGTGGGTGTGTGTGTGTGTGCATGCATGCATGCGTAGCATACGTGCATGCGTTCATAACCAGGGAAAATATATTGAAGACGTAAGAAAATAGACTACACTTGCAGTATACTCAAGCCAAGATATGACATGATACAAAAAGTGTGTGTCATCCATTTCATGTCATCAACAGCACAAAACATGCATATAGGCTCTGACTAAGCTCATCTGCAACCTCTTCTATCTCTCACACACACACACACCACACCACACACACACACACACACACACACACACACACACACACACACACACACACACACACACACACACACACACACACACACACACACACACACACACACACACACACACACACACACACACTGATAATTCATGCAAGGAACTTCTATTCTCAGCTCACTCTCCCTGACACTGCAGCTAGCCCGTCACCAAGAGGTTAGCAATTATTCATCCACCACCTCCATCACCCTCTTCCCTTTCATCCCTCTATCCCACCCTCCCTTGTTCACAGCCACGAGGGAAGGAAAGTGCCATTTATACATGCTGTGTTGCTGCGTAAGCAGGGAAGTCAGACAGATTGTGCCCCAAATGCCACCCTATTCCCTATATAGTGCACTACTTTTGACCAGAGCCCTATGGACCCTAGTCAAAATAGGTAATAGGGTGTCAATTGGGATATTGACAAAGTGAGAGCTTCGGGTCTATTAAATTTAAGAAGGAGGCAGTTATTTACAGTGGGATGACTCCAAGCCTAGGTCTGGCTGGTGGGCTGTCCTTGCTTCACACACACACACATACAGACGAACACATGAGCATGCACACACACACATACACACACACACACACACACACATACAGTGGGGCAAAAAAGTATTTAGTCAGCCACCAATTGTGCAAGTTCTCTCACTTAAAAAGATGAGAGAGGCCTGTAATTTTCATCATAGGTACACTTCAACTATGACAGACAAAATGAGGAAAGAAAATCCAGAAAATCACATTGTAGGATTTTTTATGAATTTATTTGCAAATTATGGTGGAAAATAAGTATTTGGTCACATACAAACAAGCACGATTTCTGGCTCTCACAGACCTGTAACTTCTTCTTTAAGAGGCTCCTCTGTCCTCCACTCGTCACCTGTATTAATGGCACCTGTTTGAACTTGTTATCAGTATAAAAGACACCTGTCCACAACCTCAAACAGTCACACTCCAAACTCCACTATGGCCAAGACCAAAGAGCTGTCAAAGGACACCAGAAACAAAATTGTAGACCTGCACCAGGTTGGGAAGACTGAATCTGCAATAGGTAAGCAGCTTGGTTTGAAGAAATCAACTGTGGGAGCAATTATTAGGAAATGGAAGACATACAAGACCACTGATAATCTTCCTCGATCTGGGGCTCCACGCAAGATCTCACCCCGTGGGGTCAAAATGATCACAAGAACGGTGAGCAAAAATCCCAGAACCACACGGGGGACCTAGTGAATGACCTGCAGAGAGCTGGGACCAAAGTAACAAAGCCTACCATCAGTAACACACTACGCCGCCAGGGACTCAAATCCTGCAGTGCCAGACGTGTCCCCTGCTTAAGCCAGTACATGTTCAGGCCCGTCTAAAGTTTGCTAGAGAGCATTTGGATGATCCAGATGAGGATTGGGAGAATGTCAGATGAAACCAAAATAGAACTTTTTGGTAAAAACTCAACTCGTCGTGTTTGGAGGACAAAGAATGCTGAGTTGCATCCAAAGAACACCATACCTACTGTGAAGCATGGGGGTGGAAACATCATGCTTTGGGGCTGTTTTTCTGCAAAGGACCAGGACTGACTGATCCGTGTAAAGGAAAGAATGAATGGGGCCATGTATCGTGAGATTTTGAGTGAAAACCTCCTTCCATCAGCAAGGGCATTGAAGATGAAACGTGGCTGGGTCTTTCAGCATGACAATGATCCCAAACACACCGCCCGGCAACGAAGGAGTGGCTTCAGAAGAAGCATTTCAAGGTCCTGGAGTGGCCTAGCCAGTCTCCAGATCTCAACCCCATAGAAAATCTTTGGAGGGAGTTGAAAGTCCGTGTTGCCCAGCGACAGCCCCAAAACATCACTGCTCTAGAGGAGATCTGCATGGAGGAATGGGCCAAAATACCAGCAACAGTGTGTGAAAACCTTGTGAAGACTTACAGAAAACGTTTGACCTCTGTCATTGCCAACAAAGGGTATATAACAAAGTATTGAGATAAACTTTTGTTATTGACCAAATACTTATTTTCCACCATAATTTGCAAATAAATAAATAAAAAATCCTACAATGTGATTTTCTGGATTTCTTTTTCTCATTTCGTCTGTCATAGTTGAAATGTACCTATGATGAAAATTACAGGCCTCTCTCATCTTTTTAAGTTGGAGAACTTGCACAATTGGTGGCTGACTAAATACTTTTTTGCCCCACTGTACATACACATGCACATGCTTGAGGGTCGTGCTGAGAGGAACATCATGTTCAGACCCTGTTAGTGTCCCACAGGGCTGAGATGGCTGTCATTTAATGACACCACTGTGACCTCAGATCATACCTACCCTGTGTGTGTGTGTGTATGTCTGTTGTAGGACCCCTGATCATACTTACCTGCCCTTTGGAGAATTAAGAGAGGGCTTTGATGCAAGGCTGTGTGTGTGTGTGTGTGTGTGTGTTCATGTTCTCTGACTAAGGTCTCTCAGGTACAATGTTGGAACATAAAGCATCACACTGCACTTATAATGTTGCTTGTTTGAGGTTAAAGGTCAAAATGCACTTTTTTTTTTATGGGTGGTCACTCTCACCTTCAGGGTCATCTTGGCCAGCAACTCCTGAAGGTCCATGATGCCTTGCACCAGGCTCAGGAAATCACTGCATGTTGGACAAGCTCAACAGGAGAAAAGGATTGACAAAGAAAGACAGGAGTGGGAGGGGATAAAAGAGTAAAGGACAAGAGAAAAGGAAGGAGGTAGAGAGGAGGTTAAAGAAGAGAAAAAGAGAAGAGGTACATTTATAAAAATTTTACTAAAACTTTGTTGCTCAAAATATAAGACGATAACCAAAGCTAGAGAAAATTGAGAAAGAGGGAAATGGGGGAGAGAGAGAACAGAGATGGAGTTCCACTGGCTTATGATGAGGGATTAGTAAGACTAACAGAGACGGGAGTATAGCTAACGAGACATTACAGGATGCCATCTCCACTTTCTCTCAGTACCTCTTCACTTTCAGACAAAACGAAGAAAGGGACAGGAACATTTATGACAAGGAACATGTTGGAATAACCCGTCCTGTGTCCTCAACAACAAGCTAATCATACCGAGCCTGTAATCATAAAGTACCTCAGAGTAGAAGTGCTGATCTAAGATCAGGTCTTCCCTGTCCATACAATTGTATTCATTACTATCTAAAAGGCTAAACTGATCCTAGAGTAGCACTCTTACTTTTATAAATACGTGCCCAGAGCTAAGGGTAATAACAGTTACTCTACTTACTGCGATTAAGGTTGGGACATTGTGTGATGTAGCCGTTTGGAGCAAAAATTAATTTGACGTCCTGAATGGTACCCTGTGGGGAAGGTGAGAAAGAAAAAGCGGGAGAAAGGGGGAGAGAGAGAGAGAGAGATACAAATATAAAAATTGAATGGCTGATAATGACTGCATGGGTCTAACTGGTGGTGACTGTTTTATTTGATTACTTTATTATTTAATTCCAAGTCATCATCTCTATAGAGCTGCTGTCTGAGTAAATAAGGCATACTTCAAAGTAAATAAGGCATACTTTTATGACTGCTGAAAACCAACTATCAATCATTTAGATCATGTTTTTTCAGGCTCTCGAAACAACTGCTTTAAAACCCTCTCGATTGCGCGTTCTCTCTTCTCTGCTCCCTAGTGTTCACAGGCAGTCAGTCTCCATGTCTGCGCCACACAGAACGGACAAGTTTAAGCGGTTGTGCAATGGATTATGGTCATTGTAGTTAATTACCACATTTTCTGTGCTAAACTTTGTAGAATATTGGCCTACTAATCCCTACTACATAGCACAGTTCAAGCTTCATCTGATTTATCTCTACAGAAACTGCACATTGAGGTCACAGGAACAAATATAATTAAATTAAATTCAAATAATTGAACCACCTTCGGACAATAATTTGCTTCAAAAACAAAAAATAGCAGAAATGTTAGTTAATCACTCAGCACTAGTGTGTGCATTTGCTCGTGTGTGCAGGGGCGGGCGGCGGTTTGTGTGTGTGTCAGTCACTGTGATGGTCCAACGTGGTCTCAGAGCAGTTCGTATTATTCTGCATATAAATCCGAGACTTCTTTTTTACTGAACAAAAATATAAACGCAACCTGCAACAATTTCAATGATATTACTGAGTTACAGTTCATATAAGGAAAACAGTCAATTGAAATAAAGGCATTGACCTATGGATTGACCTAAGGCAGGGGTGCAGCCATGGGTTGGCCTGGGAGGGCATAGGCCCACCCACTTGGGATTCAGGCCCAGTCAAACAGAATGAGTTTTTCCACACAAAAAGGCTTTATTACAGACAGAAATACTCCTCAGTTTCATCAGCTGTCCGGGTGGCTTATCTCAGACAATCCCGCAGGTGAAGAAGCCAGATGTGGAGGTCCTGGGCTGGCGTGGTTACACGTGGTCTGCGGTTGTGAAGCTGATTGGACGTACTGCCAAAATTAACATTAAATTATCTGGCAACAGCTCTGGTGGACATTCCTGCGGTCAACATGCCAATTGCACGCACCGTCAAAACTTCTGTGGCATTGTGTTGTGTGACCTTTTATTGTCCCCACCACAATGATCATGTTGTTTTATCAGCTTCTTAACTTCTCAGGGAGCGGATCCCGAGGTGACGGTTTTGGAGAGTCTGGTGTGCCCAAAGTAAAATGCCTCCCACTCAGGCCCAGAAAATAGGATATGCACATAATTAGTACTATTGGATAGGAAACACTCTGACGTTTTCTAAAAGGTTTAACATAATGTCTGTGAGTGTAACAGAACAGAAATAGCAGGCGAAAACCAGAGAATTCGGAATTAATCTTTTTGTCACATTGGCTCCCTATTGTCACACAGTCTCCCTATTGAGTTATATGGCAAGCAGCTCCGAGGATTCAGTACCTATGGCTTCCACTAGATGTCAACAGTCTATATATAAAGCCTCAGAGAGATTGGAGGAAGCAGGAAGAATAGGGAAAGGAAATGGCCAAGGTAGCTCAGATGTCAACAAGTTTTCTCGTGCACTAGTCTGGATGCGCGCCCCACTTTATTTTACTTATATAACATTTAGGTGACCATCCGAGTGAAATATTATCGCTCAAATTCATAAAAGGATAGCTAAGGATGCATTTTAACTTCTCAGGGATCACTGGGGCGCTAGCGGGCTGCTCCCGACACTACCAGGTAAAATGTAAGGCACCAAATTCAAAATCCAAAAGTTGAATTATTAAACATCCACCAATATACAAGTGTTCCATACTTTACGGCGAAAGCAGCACATTTGATTGTTTGAGAGTAGCACCTCACATATTTTTCCCATAGCCATGAATCGATTAGCCATCATGGCACACACATAACACATTTCACAGCAAAAACAAATCAATTACCTGTTGAAGAACTTCTGCTGAGGTCATCCTAAGTGTCCAACGAAGACAATCCATGGTTCTTTTGATAGAAAAGGTAATGTATTTTATCCATAAATCCTCCATTTGGTTCGCGCGTTATAATCAGAAACGACAGCTTCCACTACTCCATTGAAACGTGACGCGAACTCGTTCATCTTATACCTATAAACTTGTCCAAGAACAATCAAACATAGTTTTAAATGTATCCTTAGGAACACTTTTACGTATATTTACTATTATAAATCAACCGGAATATAAACTGATCGATAACGACGGTAAAAAAGACACTGCGTGACTTCTCGGGAGCGCGCGTTCCATTCTGTTTACATGAAAGAGTGACTTCCTTGTTTGCTCTTCTTCTTTAGTCTAATTCATCCAAAATGAAAATGTACACTGTCTCGAGACTGTTGACATCTAAAGGAAGCGATGGGTACTGCATTCATATGCCCTTATATGGTCATTTTCATGAGGGAGGGGTTCCAAATGAGCAATGTGTCAAAATCACTTTTTCCAGGACAAAAATTCCTCGGGGTTTCGCCTGCTATATGCGTTCTGGTTACTCACAGACAAATGGTTAACAGTTTTCAGAGTGTTTCCTATCCAATGGTACCAAATATCTGCATATCCTATTTTCTGGGCCTGAATGGGAGGCATTTTACTTTGGGCACGCCAGGCTCTCCAAAACCGACCCCTCAGCTGCCACTCCCTAACAAGTTAACTGGTATTTGATTTGTTTAGGAAAAGTTTATAGGTATATTTGAACGCGTTCTCTTCACGGTTCTATGGGCGATTCGACGTTGGATTTTCTGAACATTACGCACCAACCAAACTGAGATTTATGGATATAATAAATGACTTTTTCTAACAAAAGAACCATGGATTGTCTTCGTTGGACACTTGGGAAGCCCTCAGCAGAAGTTCTTCAAAAGGTAAGGGATTTGTTTTCGCTGTGAAATGTGTTTTGTGTGAACCGCGATGGTTTATGAATTTATGCTAATGGAAAATATTGGAGGTGCTACCCTCAAACAATCAAATGTTGTGCGCGTTAGCGCCCCACCACTCCCTAAGTAGTTAAAAGACAATATCCGTAGTCCATATTATGGCAAGAATAGCTCAAATAAGCAAAGAGAAACGACAGCCGATCATTACTTTAAGAAATGAAGATTAGTCAATCCGGAAATTTTCAACAACACTTGTATATTTATGAATGTTTAATAATTCAACTTTTGAATTTGGCGCCCCACTGCTCCCTAAGTATTTAAGAAATAGGGCTTTCTTCTGTATACCCCCCTACCTTGTCACAACACAACTGATTGGCTCAAATGCATTAAAAAGGAAAGAAATTCCACAAATTTACTTTTAACAAGGCACACTTGTTAATTGAAATACATTACAGGTGGCCACCTCATGAAGCTGGTTGAGAGAATGCCAAGAGTGTGCAAAGCTGTCATCAAGGCAAAGTGTGACTACTTTGAAGAATCTCAAATATAAAATATATTCTGATTTGTTTAACACTTTTTTGGCTACTACATTATTCCATATGTGTTATTTAATAGTTTTGATTTCTTCACTATTAATCTACAATGTAGAAAATAGTCAAAATAAAGGAAAACCCTTGAATGAGTAGGTGTGTCCAAACTTTTGACTGGTACTGTAGGTGTGATTAAAATTCCAGCACATTTCCTGCACCAAATCAATCTCTGAACACAGCAAAACAAATCCCCTCCTCCCTCATCCACAGTCACACATTGAACGCTTCTAGTTTTCTAGGCCATCTGTCTCTGCTCTTTCTTCCCATCAACTCTAACTTAAACGCTGCTGCACCTTAGACTGGAGCTAGACAGCTACCACTTCAACTGCCTGAATATATTTTCAGGCAGACTGCCTGAAATCAAGATGATAGAGAGCAGTCTTTAAACACTGATTTTTTCTTCTTTAGAGAAAGAGAAGGGGAGTTGTTGATGCTTTGCGTGGGCCCAGTAATGATCATACGGGTGGAGAGAGCATACTACAAGTTATGGGTACTACAGATGCTGTGGATAATAGAAGATGACACTGGCTGTGTCCCAAATGAACGCAGGCATTGAGACTATGGGTGGCCTGGGAGGCATGGGATAATCTATTCAGGCTCTACCCTGTATTGCTGATCAATACATGAGATTAAATAAAGATAGAAAAGAGGTCATCGACTGCTCAGCGGGCGGGTATAAGATGTAGGAATATCGGTCAATTGATCTCTCTCCACCTCTCTACGCCTCCCTATTTTTCTCTTCCTGTCCCCACGCCCCCTTCCTCTTTCTCCCTACCACTCTCTCAATAATAAAGCTATGTTGAGGTTGCATTATGTAGAGTCTTACCATAGCATGGTGTTGTTACTGATGGTTATAAATAGTGCCCGACAGTGGAGGTGTCATGATACCCATAAAACTTAGCGGTCCAAACATAGCGGCTGTTTTTCCACCATTCATCTTTCACATTAAAATAAGGGCTGTGTTTCATGTAAGATTACCCTGGCGTGAAGTTTTGATAACCATGTAAGTCTCTCTCGGACAAAGTGATTTTTATCAATATATTCAGCTATTATTACTCTCCAATTCTAAAATGATAATTATCATCAAAGTAGACATCATGCAAAACTACAAATCCCTGCATGTCATCTCTAACTGATACTTTTGCTAACAGGTATTGTGTCAATTAAAAATCTGCAGAAGACAGTTCACATAATTGTCCATTTAAAGAAATATTGCCTTTTTATTCATTGCTACATTTAGTTAACATTAGATAGTTAATCCAGAGATTCTTACCTTGCCTCGATTTGGCAGTCTTGTCCAGATCAGCATGGCATTTGTAGTTTTTTATGGTAGCCACATTAGTAGCTAATCAGCATTTCATTTTGGGGTGGTACATACAGTTGAAGTCATAAGATTACATACACTTATGTTGGAGTCATTAAAACTTGTTTTTCAACCACTCCACACATTTCTTGTTAACAAACTATAGTTTTGGCAAGTCGGTTAGGACATCTACTTTGTGCATGACACAAGTCATTTTTCCAACAATTGTTCACACACAGATTATTTCACTTATAATTCACTGTATCACAATTCCAGTGGGTCAGAAGTTTACATACACTAAGTTTGCTGTGCCTTTAAACAGCTTGGAAAATTCCAGAAAATTATGTCATAGCTTTAGAAGCTTCTGATGGGCTAATTGACATCATTTGAGTCAATTGGAGGTGTACCTGTGAATGTATTTCAAGGCCTACCTTCAAACTCAGTGGCTCTTTGCTTGACATCATGGGAAAATCAAAAGAAATCAGCCATCCTTGGGAGCAACTTCCAAACACCTGAAGGTACCACGTTCATCTGTACAAACAATAGTACGCAAGTATGAACACCATGGGACCACGGAGCCGTCATACCTCTCAGGAAGGAGACGCGTTCTGTCTCCTAGAGAAGAACGTAGTTTGGTGCGAAAAGTGCAAATCAATCCCAGAACAACAGCAAAGGACCTCGTGAAGATGCTGGAAGAAACAGGTACAAAAGTATCTATATCCACAGTAAAACAAGTCCTATATCGACATAACCTGAAAGGCTGCCCAGCAATGAAGAAGCCATTGCTCCAAAACCGTCACATCAAAAGGCCAGACTACGGTTTTCAACTGCACATGGGGACAAAGATCATACTTTTTGGAGAAATGTCCTCTGGTCTGATTAAACAAAAATAGAACTGTTCGGCCATAATGACCATTTTTATGTTTGGAGGAAAAAGGGGGAGGCCTGCAAGCCGAAGAACACCATCCCAAACATGAAGCGCGGGGGTGGCAGCATCATGTTGTGGGGGTGCTTTGCTGCAGGAGGGACTGGTGCACTTCACAACATAGATGGCATCATGAGAAGGAAAATGATGTGGATATATTGAAGCAACATCTCAAGACATCAGTCAGGAAGTTAAAGCTTGGTCGCAAATGGGTCTTCCAAATGGACCTTCCAAATGGACAATGACCTCAAGCATACTTCCAAAGTTGTGGCAAAATGGCTTAAGGTTAACAAAGTCAAGGTATTGGAGTGGCCATCACGAAGCCGTGACCTCAATCCCATAGAAAATTTGTGGGCAGAACTGAAAAAGCGTGTGCGAGCAAGGAGGCCTACAAACCTGACTCAGTTACACCAGCTCTGTCAGGAGGAATGGGCCAAAATTCACCCAACTTATTGTGGGAAGCTTATGGAAGGCTACCTGAAACGTTTGACCGAAGTTAAACAATTTAAAGGCAATGCTACCAAATACGAATTGAGTGTATGTAAACTTCTGACCCACTGGGAATGTGATGAAAGAAATAAAAGCTGAAAGAAATAATTTTCTCTACTGACATTTCACATTCTTAAAATAAAGTGGTGATCCTAATGGTCCTAAGATAGGGCATTTTTACTAGGATTAAATGTCAGGAATTGTGGAAAAACTGAGTTTAAATGTATTTGTCTAAGTTGTATGTAAACTTCTGACTTCAACTGCAAATACATTGATAAAAGTGTACCTTGTGCTAGAGAGATTTACACAGTTATCAAAGTGTCACGCCAGCGTAAGCCTAAATGCAACACAGCCCTAAAATCATTGTTTCTAAAATCCCTCATGAGATAAATGAATTGGAACCATTTCCCTGTTTGACCTCTAGGTTTTATGGGTATTATGACTCATACTGTGGTACTCTATAGTGTACAAACACAGGGATGTTTACAAGTATAGATGTGTAGTAACGGTAGGGCAGTTTTACCTGATAATCACTAAATGACCATGCTAAAAAGGACACATTTGGCTAGTGAGCAAGTACTATTTGTTTTTAGTTCAGGGTAAGGCTAGTAAAATCATATTTTCGGAGAGAAAGCATGGTACTGCCGTCCATAGAATGACAAGATAGTGAAGACTGTTACTTTGAAGAAGCCATGCATGCTTATTATATGGTTATATGGTTACAGTGATCGTGTATATGGTGGTGAAAGGTTTGTTTTACCTTGAAGAAGCCGTGCTTGTGGCTATGCTGACCCAGCCACACTCCACTGCCCAGGGTCAGATCCATCTGAGGTGGATCTATCACTCGCTCGTAAATCCTGCCAGCAACAAACAATCAACAGAGAGACTGTCAGATTCTGAAATCTCACACACACACACACACACATAGACGTCAACGCTGAGGAGGGCATGTGTCTTGCAGGTTCCTTCTCAACTGCTTTTTTATGGCTATTTTTGCGTTAATAATGACTTTGTTTGCTCAGAATGTTTGTGCAATAATTACGTCAATGATAAAGAAAAGGAAAGAAAGGGGGACTCCAAGCTTGTCCTGATGGCTAATGTCCAATCACTGGAAAATAAACTTTGTGAACTGAGAGCAAGGCTTCAATCGCAGAGGTGTATTGAAGGCGATTGAAGCCTTGCTCTGAGATCACAAAGTGTATTTTACTGTGTGTTTTTCTTACAGAGACATGGCTTGCGGACTAAACACTCCACTCTGCTATTCAATCAGACAGCTTTTACATTTTCCGTATGGAAGAAAGGCAGTTTCCGGTCAGAATAGGGGGGAGGGGTATTTCCTCATCAACAAATCCTGGTGTATTGTAGTTGGAAACATCTCGAGCTCCTGTTCACCCAACCTGTACGCAACTGTGCCTCAGTAACCTGGAGAGCGGTAGGAAGACCAGAGAGAGGGATACAACGACAAGATTTAGAGAATCTGTCCACAACAACCATAATAGTGGTGAAACCATCAAATGGAGGGAGATCAGTGACGTTTCCCTGCTCGAGCATGTTGGGGACATTTGGTTTGGTCACATACTGAACAAGAGTTGACATGGCGGGTGACATCCTGCACCAAGGTAGAACCCTAGTACTTATCGGAGATTGAATTGAATTGTGTGGGTGATACCAAGGTGTCCAGCGGTGAGGGATGTGTGTGCCCAGGTCAACAGCAATCTCTTACCCCCTTGGGGACGTAGATGCGTTCAGGAGGGCAGGTAGCGGGTTCCCTCTCCAGAGCCTGCCAGATGTCCAAATCTATGTCCCAAAACACGGGGCCAACGATAACAGGAGGACAACATGATGGGTTGGAGGGCTCTTACCAGACTCTCAATGGACGTGGAACCACAGGGTATGGGAAAGCAGGTCTTTCGGCATCCTGGTGCCTAGGCGTTGATTTTCATCCTTGACCAGCAGTTGATGTGGTTATGACGTTGGAGCTATGGGAGGCCAAAGCTTACTTTTTGTACGGGTGTGGTGATGATGAGGAAGGGAAAGCTTTCCTGGTGCATGCGTACAACGTTTGAAGGTGAGTGTTGCTGTGATGTGCGTGATTGTGCTGGATCCCAATGGTCGATTATCCAGGGCCACTAGAGCGGAAGAGACAACACCTGAGGGCCAGTCAGCCAGTGAAATGGAAACCAGAAAGGGTTTGGTGGAAAACAATGATGAGGGAATACTCACGCCTACCCTGGGAGACAGAAGATCACGGGGCCGCTCCTCTGCCCTAGTGGAACTCGGGTTGGGACTCACCGGACACCGCTGAAGCCGGTGCCCCGCCTGGCCACCATAGGGACAGAGCCCCAGCTGTCTCCGGTGACTCCGCTCTACCGTAAAGATGTGTGTGGCCCCTACCTACTTGGCTTCAGGCTCTGCCTCAGGACAACCAAAGGAGAAGGGTGAAGAGAGAGGTAGGTGCCGGCACTCCTGAAGAAGGTTGTCCAGACATAAGGCCATCGCGATGAGAGCATCCATGGAAAGGTTGTCGTCATGTGCGTAATGATTGGTAGCAGGTGTGAATAATTATGGGGAGCAGGTGTCCGTAATGATGGTTGCCAGGACCGGTGGTTAGTAGACCTGTGGCGTTGAGCGCTAAAGAGGGGGAGCGGGAGTAGGCGTGACACAAATACAATGCTTTTAGTTTTTTTTATATTAAAGACTAACTTATTCCTTGCCACCCATTCTGAAACTAACTGCAGCAGTGATTTCACACACTGTAGTAGCTGACATGTATAGTGTCATCTGTCATCTGCAAACATAGTCATTAGTAAAGATAGAAAAAAGTAAGGGGCCTAGACAGCTGTCCTGGGGAATTCCTGATTTTACCTGGATTATGTTCAAATTAAATTCAATTAAATGTTTTTGGTCACATACACATGGTTAGCAGATGTTATTGCCAGTGTAGCGAAATGCTTGTGCTTCTAGATCCGACAGTGCAGCAATATCTAACATGTAATCTAACAATTCCACAACAACTACCAAATACACAAACATCTAAGTAAAGAAATGTAGTAAGAATATGTACATATAAATATATGGATGAGCAATGACAGAGCGGCATAGACAAGATGGAATAGATGGTATAAAATACCATAAATAGGCAAGATATGTAAACATTATTAAAGTGGCATTGTTAATGTGACTAGTGATACATTTTTTTTGAAGTGGCCAATGATTTTATGTCTGCATGTAGGTAGCAGCCTCACTGTGTTAGTGATGACTGTTTAACAGTCTGATGGCCTTCAGATAGAAGCTGTTTTTCAATCTCTCTGTCCCAGCTTTGATGCACCTGTGCTGACCTCGCCTTCTGGATGGTAGCGGGATGACAGGCAGTGGCTCGGGTGGTTGTTGTCCTTGATGATCTTTTTGTCCTTCCTGTGACATCGGGTGCTGTAGGTGTCATGGAGGGCAGGTAGTTTGCCCCCACCACATTCTGGAGAGCCTTGCAGTTGTGGGCGGTGCAGTTGCTGTACCAGGTGGTGATACAGCCCGACAAGATGCTCTCACTTGTGCATCTGTAAAGGTTTGTCAGGGTTTTAGGTGACAAGCCACATTTCTTCAGCCTCCTGAGGTTGAAGAGGTGCTGTTGCGCCTTCTTCACCACACTGCCTGTGTGAGTGGACCATTTCAGTTTGTCCGTGATTTGTACGCCAAAGAACTTTCCACCTTCTTTAAAAAAAATATATATTTTACTTTTATTTAACTAGGCAAGTCAGTTAAGAACAAATTTTTATTTTCAATGACGGCCTAGAAACAGTGGGTTAACTGCCTAGTCAGCTCGGGATTCAATCTTGCAACCTTTCAGTTACTAGTCCAACAGTAGGCTACCTGCCGCCGTCAACGTGGATAGGGGGGTGCTCCCTTTACTGTTTCCTGAAGTCCACGATCATCTCCTTTCTTTTGTTGATGTTGAGCGAGAGGTTGTGTACCTGACACCACACTCCAAGTGCCCTCACGTCCTCCCTGTAGGCTGTCTCATCGTTGTTGGTATTCAAGCCTACTACTGTTGTGTTGTCTGCAAACTTGATGATTGAGTTGGAGGCGTTCATGGCCACGCAGTCAAGGGTGAACAGGGAGTACAGGAGGGGGCTGAGCACGCAACCTTGTGGGGCCCCAGTGTTGAGGATCAGTGAAGTGGAGATGTTGTTTCCTACCTTCACCACCTGGGGGGCCTGTCAGGAAGTCCAGGACCCAGTTGCACAGGGCGGGGTTGAGACCCAGGGCCTCAAGCTTATGATGAGCTTGGAGGGTACTATGGTGTTGAATGCTGAGCTATAGTCAATGAACAGCATTCTTACACAGGTATTCCTATTGTCCAGATGGGATAGGGCAGTGTGCAGTGTGATGGCCAAGTGAAGTATTGGGGCGGTATGCAAATTGCAGTGAGTCTCGGGTGACAGGTAAGGTGAAGGTGATATGATCCTTGACTAGTCTCTCAAAGCACTTCATGATGACAGAAGTGAGTGCTACGGGGTGATAGTAATTTAGTTCAGTTACCTTTTCCTTCTTGGGTACCTGAACGATGGTGGCCATCTTGAAGCATGTGGGAACAGCAATAGGGAGAGATTGAATATGTCCGTAAACACACCCGGCAGCTGGTCTGCGCATGCTCTGAGGACACGGCTAGGGATGCCGTCTGGGCCGGCAGCCTTGCAAGGGTTAACACGTTTAAATGTCTTACTCATGTCGGCCACAGAGAAGGAGAGCTCACAGTCCTTGGTAGCGGGCCGCTTCGGTGGCACTGTATTTTCCTCAAAGCGGGCAAAGAAGATGTTCAGTTTGTCTGGAAGCAAGACGTCGGTGTCGGTGATATGGCTGGTTTTCCTTTTGTAGTCTGTGATTGTCTCTTAGACCCTGCCACATACGTCTCGTGTCTGAGCCATTGGATTGTGACTCACCTTTATCTCTATACTGAAATGTAGCTTGTTTGATTGCCTTGCGGAGGGAATAACTACACTGTTTGTATTTGGCCATATTCCCAACTCACTCACTGAGGTATATTCGGTAATACTGGCACTGAACACAGGGCTGCTATTGTAATCCGAAGGATAGCAATGCTAACAAGAACATGTAAAATACCATAGAGATTGCTAACTAAATGCTAACCAGCGCATTGCAAACCTTTTATAGGCTCATGAAGTTATACAAGTAACTCAAAAATTAAACTCATCTGATGCAGCACTCATCACTATCCTTCTTGGTCAAATACAGTGGCTTGCGAAAGTATTCACCCCCTAGGCATTTTTACTATTTTGTTGCCTTACACCCTGGGGTTTGTATCATTTGATTTACACAACATGCCTACTACTTTGAAGATGCAAAATATTTTTTATTGTGAAACAAACAAGAAATTAGACAAAAAAACAAAGCTTGAGTGTGCATAAATATTTACCCCCCAGCCCAAAGTCAATACTTTGTAGAGCCACCTTTTGCAGCAATTACAGCTGCAAGTGTCTTGGGATTTTGGGGATTTTTTCCCATTCTTCAAGGCAAAACTGCTCCAGCTCCTTCAAGTTGGATGGGTTCCGCTGGTGTACAGCAATCTTTAAGTCATACCACAGATTCTCAATTGGATTAAGGTCCGGGCTTTGACTAGGCCATTCCAAGACATTTAAATGTTTCCCCTTAAACCACTTGAGTGTTGCTTTAGCAGCATGCTTAGGGTCATTGCCTTGCTGGAAGGTGAACTTCCGTCCCAGTCTCAAATCTCATCATTCCAATTCTGACCAGTTTCCCAGTCCCTGCCGATGAAAAATATCCCCATAGCATGATGCTACCACCACCATGCTTCACTGTGGGGATGGTGTTCTCAGGGTGTTGAGAGGAGTTGGGTTTGCGCTAGACATAGCGTTTTCCTTGATGGCCAAAAAGCAAAAAACCTTTGTCTCATCTGACCAGAGTACCTTCTCCAATATGTTTGGGGAGTCTACCACATGCATTTTGGCAATCACCAAACATGTTTTCTTATTTTCTCATGGCCACTCTTTTGTAAAGCCCAGCTCTGTGGAGTGTACGGCTTAAAGTGGTCCTATGGGCAGATACTCCAATCTCCGCTGTGGAGCTTTGCAGCTCCTTCAGGGTTATCTTTGGTCTAATTGTTGCCTCGCTGATTAATGCCCTCCTTGCCTGTTTCGTGAGTTTTGGTCAGGTTTGTTGTGGTACCATATTCTTTCAATTTTTTTATAATGGATTTAATGGTGCTCTGTGGGATGTTCAAAGTTTCTGATATTTTTTTATAACCCAACCCTGATCTGTACTTCTCCACAACTTTGTCCCTGACCTGTTTGGAGAGCTCCTTGGTCTTCATAGTGCGGCTTGCTTGGTGGTGCCCCTTGCTTAGTGTTGTTGCAGACTCAGGGGCATTTCAGAACAGTTGTATATATATACTGAGATCATGTGACACTTTGATTGCACACAGGTGGACTTTATTTAACAAATTATGTGACTTCTGAAGGTAATTGGTTACACCAGATCTTATTTAGGGGCTTCATAGCAAAGGGGGTGAATACATATGCACACAACAGTTTGCCGTTTTTACATTTTCCTAATTTTTTAAACAAGTAATTCTTTCATTTCACTTCACCAATTTGGACTATTTTATTTATTTTCATTACATGAAATCCAAATAAAAATCAATTTGAATTACAGGTTGTAATGTAACAAAATAGGAAAAAACGCCAAGGGAGGTGAATACCTTTGCAAGGCACTGTAGCCCTTACACAGTCTGGAGGTGTTTTGGGTCATTGTTCTGTTGAAAAACAAATGATAGTCCCACTAAGCCCAAACCAGATGGGATGGCGTTTTGCTGCAGAATGCTGTGGTAGCCATGCTGGGTAAGTGTGCCTTGAATTCTACATAAATCACAGACAGTGCCAAAGCACCCCCACACCATAAAACATGCGGAGATCATTCGTTCACCCACACCACATCTCACAAAGACATGGCGGTTGGAACCAAAAATCTCAAATTTGGACTCTAGACCAAAGGACACATTTCCACAGGTGTAATGTCCACTGCCCGTGTTTCTTGGCCCAAGCAAGTCTCTTATTATTGTTTGTGTCCTTTAGTAGTGGTTTCTTTGCAGCAATTTGACCATGAACGCCTGACTCGCACAGTCTCCTCTGAACAGTTGATGTTGAGATGAGTCTGTTACTTGAACATGTATTCCAGGTGACTTCCTCAGGAAGCTGTTTGAGAGAATGCCAAGAGTTTTCAAAGCTGTCATTAAGGCAAAGGGTGGCTATTTAAAGAATATAACATATTTTAGATTTGTTTAAACCCTTTCTTGGTTACTACAGGATTCCATAAATGTTATTTCATAGTTTGTTTTCACTATTATTCTTCAATATAGAAAATAGTAAAAATAAAGAAAAACCCCTGAATGAGGAGGTGTTCTGAAATGTTTGATCGGTAGTGTATGTGACCCGTTTCAGGAATCTAGGCGTATGTCGCGGGTATACTATTCACAGGAGAGCCGTTTGAACATAAACTTATTTTTTTTAATTTAAATGCATTTTTTGGCACAAATGTCTTCTGGAACATGTGAACTTTCATGTGCCTTAACAACAAACTATTATTCATCTTAAAATATGAATAAAATTGTTAAATTACGAGCCTAGTTGGTTTAGCCACAGAAAAAGACGCAAACTTCCCGCTAGCCATGATTGGCTGAGACAATGAGTGGGCTAGACATGCCGAGAAATTAGTTTGGATTGGTCTGCCATGGAGCAGCGCTTCTGTCTATTTGAGCTGGTCAGTATGTCTAGGTAATCCTATCTAATGCTGGTTTTTTTATGTATCGCGTAGTAAAACTGCATAAGTGTTGCTCTCCACTTTCTGGAGGACGGAGTTTTGAAATCAGTGGAATTTGAGTATGATAGCTAAGGAGGTGGAGAAAACACCTGGCATCCGACAGGACAAATGTCCATCCATGAAGTATATGGGTAAGATTACTTTTTCAGATATAACACGCTTCAAAAAATATTACACGTTTCTATTTTGACAGAAAATGGTTTTATTTCAAGTTAAAGTGTACTATTAGCTAGTTAACGCTAGCTGGCTGGCTCGCTAGCTAACGTCACGTGTATGATCTTATTATTCGTATCTCAGAGCCATTTGCTTGGCTAGTTATAGCCTAATGTTAGCTTGCTAACATTGAACCTGGTTGGTTAGCTACCTGCAGATTCATGCAGGGTAGTAACGTCATGAGTTGGGATGATGGTTCATTGTTTAGCTAGCTAGTCTTGACAAAAGACTACTATGCAAGTATCTATTTCAATAGAATATCACTGCGACTGTTGATAGACGTAACTTAGCTGGTAAATTTTCTACTCCGATTTCAGACCACGGGTAAAATAGTCTAGCTAGCAAAATCTTCAGATTTTACACGTTTCTAACTTTGCCATATAGTCTTTTCATTTCAAGTTAAAGTGTACTGTTAGCTAGCTAGCTAACATAAGCTTGCTGGCTCGCTAGCTAAAGTTACGTGTATGATCTTATTATTTTTATCTCAGAGCCATTTGCTTGGCTAGTTATAACCTAATGTTAGCTAGGTAACATTGAACCTGGTTGGATAGCTACCTGTAGATTCATGCAGGGTAGTAATCATGAGTTGGGATTATGGTTCATTGTTTACCTAGCTAGCTAGCTACCTACATGTCTTAACAAAAGACTACACAATACAAGTTACCATTTCGGGGTGCGTTCTTAAATTCAGTCTGGCCATCTACTCTGATTTCAGAGCACTCTCGTCTGAGTGTGCCAGAGCGCAGAAAAAATGATTAATTTACAATCGTTCAACACCCGTTGGATATGGCTGGTGTCATCAAACGTCTGCCAAAAAAGCGTAATTACAGTAAAGCTGCTAAGGCGAGTAAAATGGTCAGAGTGGGGTGTTCTCTAATTTGTGTCTGGAAGTAGCTTGCAAGCTAGCCAATGTTAACAAGTTAGCTTGGATGCTTGACTGCCGTTGTGAGGTCAGAATGTTGGGATCAACCCTACTCATCCGCCAAAGCGTCCAGTGTGCGCTCTGAATACTCCGAGAGCGAAACGCTGGAATATTCCGAACCGACAATCTGACAGCACAATTATAGTCACCAACGCTCTGGAAAACATACCAGCCTAACCAGCTCTGCTAGGGCAAGTAATGTTCAGTGAGCTCTTCTCTCAATTGTGTCTGGAAGTAGCTAGCAAGTTAGCTTGGGTGCTTAACTGCTGTTGTTAGTACAGAATGCTCAGACCAACCCTTAAAGAGATGGGTGGGGCTAAAGTTTAAGAGGGTGTGAACAATCCTGAATGGGTGTAGACAAAGAAGGGCTCTCCAGTAGTAGTACCAATTAATTCAAAGGCCATTTTCTCAAAAGTGAGTTTACAAGTTTATCAACTTTCAAAGCAGAATTACTTTCCCATTGTTCCTCAACTGTAGTGTATGATATACCAGTTTCTACTTTCTATGCAATAACAGTCTCTACTTTTATCCAATGTAAAAAAACACAATTTCAAATGTTGCTACAAAAGACTGATTTGAGCCGGTCGGTCACATATATGGTAGACCGCCCAAGCCTACCCGTAAGTAAGTATTTCACTGTTGATTTGGCCCAAATCAAGGCCAGCATGCCATGCGATAGACTACTCCAATTTGCCTTTCGCTCCAACACATCCACAGAAGATGACATTTCCATCGCTATTCACAAAGCCGCAACATCTTCAGACGAGGAACACCTACATTGCCATCAGAAAGTATTCAAACCCCTCAAAGCACCACCACAAAGCATTTGATTTTACTGCAAACACTGCGGCAGAAGCAAACTCCTTTCTCCGCTACTCTTTCATCTGCATGTGGTTACAATACAGAGTTTCCCAGTGAAGCTTGGGGAAAGCTGTGATGCCAGCTGTAGCCTATTGTGTGATTGTGTTCATGAGTCTGTTATTAAAGAATGTGAAACGATGTTGTGTATGTTATCTATTGCTAACTATGTGATTGTATTCATAAGTCTGTCATTAAATGTGTATGTTTACTGCTTTTCAATAATAATATATAGCTATAAAAATGTTTTATACATTTGTTCATATGGGCAGTAAATTGTATATTCAGTTATGGCCTAAAATAAATGTTCATATGGGCAGAATATTGCAGCCTAGGCCTATTTAAATTTGTTTATCATGGCTGAAGGCTAAAAACAGCCTATTTTATGTACTGTTGTTTTTTGTGTTTTTGTATTAAACTTTGTTTCTCCTTTATTAACCAGGTAGGCCAGTTGAGAACAAGTTCTCATTCACAACTGTGACCTGGCCAAGATAAAGCAAAGCAGTGCGACACAAACATCAACACAGAGTTACACATGGAATAAACAAATGTACAGTCAATATCACAATAGGAAAATAAATCTATATACAGTGTGTGCAAATGAGGTAAGATTAGGGAGTTAAGGCAATAAATAGGCCATAGTGGCGAAGTAATTACAATTTAGCAATTAAACACTGGAGTGATAGATGTGCAGAAGATGAATGGGCAAGTAGAGATACTGGGGTGCAAAGGAGCAAAAAGTAAATAAAAAATAACGATATGGGGATGAGGTAGTTGGATGGGCTATTTACAGATGGACTATGTACAGGTGCAGTGATCTGTGAGCTGCTCTGACAGCTGATGCTTAAAGTTAGTGAGGGAGATACGAGTCTCCAGCTTCAGTGATTTTTGCAATTCGTTCCAGTCATTGGCAGCAGAGAACTGGAAGGAAAGGCGGCCAAATGAGGAATAGGCTTTGGGGGTGACCAGTGAAATATACCTGCTGGAGTGCGTGCTACGGCGGGTGCTGCTATGGTGACCAGTGAGCTGAGATAAGGCGGGGCTTTACCTAGCAAAGACATATAGATGACCTGGAGCCAGTGGGTTTGGCAACGAATATGACGCAAGGGCCAGCCAACAAGAGCATACAGGTCGCAGTGGTGGGTAGTATATGGGGCTTTGGTGACAAAACGGATGGCACTGTGATAGACTGCATCCATACTGAGTAGAGTGTTGGAGGCTATTTTATAAATGACATCGCCGAAGTCAAGGATGGTCAGTTTTACGAGGGTATGTTTGGCAGCATGAGGGAAGGATGCTATGTTGCGAAATAGGAAGACGATTCTAGATTTAATTTTGGATTGGAGATGATTCATGTGAGTCTGGAAGGAGAGTTTACAGTCTAACCAGACACCTAGGTATTTGTAATTATCCACATATTCTAAGTCAGAACCGTACAGAGTAGTGATGCTGGACGGGCGGGCAGGTGCGGGCAGCGATCGGTTGAAGAGCATGCATTTCGTTTTACTTGCATTTAAGAGCAGTTGGAGGCCACGGAAGGAGGGTTGTAATGGCATTGACGCTCTGGAGGTTAGTTAACACAGTGTCCAAAGAAGGGCCAGAAGTATACAGAATGGTGTCGTCTGCGCAGAGGTCTGCGTGCTTTCTCTGCAGAGGTGCCGGTGTGCGAGGTTTGAGGAATGGTGTAACTGTACTTTGCCTCTCAGTGCCTGGTTAGCATCCCAAATGGCACCCTTTTCCAATTTAGTGCACTACTTTTGACCAGGACCCATAGGGTTTGGGATGCAGCCCTAGTCTCTCTGTCAAAGTGCTCTGTGTATTGAGGAGGGTGCAGCGCTCCCAGACATTTTAGCTGGTGCAGCAATCTCACAAACAGCCACTTCTCCCAAAAACGGAATCTGTCAGTCTCTGCCTAAGTGGTGCACTATGAGAAGGCTTTGCCTCTGCTCTGCCAGTCATTCATTCCAAAAGGGGACAACAATAATGAATATCATATTGTTGGACAGTGCAACTGAACTCCAGTCCCGGAGGGGCCGAATGAAGTACTGCTGGATGTCTTTTCTACCCAGTAGTAAATTGATTGATTCATGTCACTGATTGGCCAGAGAGTTCACTCAGTTGGTGTGCCAGAACTGAATCAGTCCCTGATGAGAAAGAGAGAAATAAAAACAAAAAACTGGATGAACTCCAGAACTGTTTTGGCCCTGGAATTGAATATCCCTGCTTCGGCCATGGAACTATTTTCTATTTCTGCCACACTGGTGGGATCAGGGTTCTGTACTAAATCGCAAAGAGAAAATAGCAACAAAAAAAACAATGACCATCTGAGGACCAAAAACATATTCACTGAAGACAGGAAGGAGAAAACTCGAGCACATCCTATAAGATGTCAGATGTATCATGTTTAATCCCCCCCACACTCCTTCTCCGTATCTATCTCGGTACAACCACATCTTTTATTACTTCACCTGAAAAACGACCCTATCTGCTCCTGTCCTCCCCTGATTACTGGATGATTTCTGCTCTGTGCTAGCTACTGTAGCCGCAGATAAATGCTGTGAATTTGGGGACGGTGGAGGGGCTGTGCGTGCATAGGGATTAACAGAAATGACCAAATACAATTACAAATACAATTACAAAATAACCTAAAGACCAACGTATACAACATACATTTGCAAAGTATTGTATTTAATTAAAATACATTAGCAAGTAGCACATAACAACCACATTCTTAGTAATGGTAATAGAAACATTTTATTTGCAATGACTGTGTTTTTGTCTACCTTAGTTGAATTCACTGCGTGCAAAAGCTGATGCATTGGTCCAGAGCCAGGCGGCATTGGCGGAGAGTCAGGCGGGGAAGGACGCATTGAAGAGGGCAAGGAACGAGATGGAGTCCCAATCCATGCCAGGCATACACACCTGTGAGCTTTGGAACTACACCTCCGACAAGCAGAGTCAACATACCTAGCAGCAAGGGCCGTCCAGACCGTTATGCTGTTCTGCTATTCCAAGGATGTGTAACCGAAGAGAGATACCACGAGTGGACACAGAATACCAACTGTTATGGATCCCGAGGCAAATGTGGCTTACCTGTGAACCTCTGGGTGTTCATCATTAATACTGTGTTTCAGAAGTTTCAGTCCATGACTGATGCAACCCGAAAAAGCATTAAAGACAGAGTTAACTTCTTAGGGAGCGGCAGGTGAGGTGACGGTATTGGAGAGTCTGGCGTGCCCAAAGCAAAATGCCTGCCACTCACGCTCAGAAAATAGGATATGCACATAATTAGTACTATTGGATAGGAAACACTCTGATGTTTCTAAAAGTGTTAACATAATGTCTGTGAGTATAACAGAACTCATTTAGCAGGCGAAAACCCGAGAAAAATCCCTCCGGAAATCAGTTTCTGGTGACCTTTTGCTCTGTTTGACACACTCCCCATTGAATCCACTTGTAACCAGGACTGGGACTGCAGTACCTATGGCTTCCACTACATGTCAACAGTCTATATACAAAGACTCAGAGAGATTGGAGTTAACAGAACGAATAGGTACAGGAAATGGCCAAGGTAGCTCAGATGTCAACAAGTTCTCTCGGGCGCGAGTCTGGCTGTGCACCCCACTTTATTTTACTTATATAATGTTTAGGTGACCATCCGAGTGAAATATTATCGCTAATATTCATAAAAGGATAGCTAAGGATGCATTTTAACTGGTATTTGATTTGTTTTGGAAAAGTTTATAGGTATATTTGAACGCGTTCTCTTCACATTTCAATGGGCGATTCGACGTTGGATTTTCTGAACATAACGCGCCAACCAAATGGAGATGTATGGATATAATAAATTACTTTTTCTAACAAAAGAACCATTGGATGTCTTCGTTGGACACTTGGGAAGCCCTCAGCAGAAGTTCTTCAAAAGGTAAGGGATTTGTTTTCGCTGTGAAATGTGTTTTGTGTGAACCGCAATGGTTTATGAATTTATGCTAATGGTTAAAATATTGGAGATGCTAGCCTCAAACAATCAAATGTTGTGCTTTCGCCGTAAAGCCTTTTTGAAATCTGACAACGCTGTGATATTGCCAAGAAGCAGAGCTTTTGATGACTATGAAACACTTGTATATTGATGAATGTTTAATAATTAAACTTTTGGATTTTGAATCTGGCGCCTTACATTTCACCGGGTAGTGTCGGGAGTGGGGCGCTAAGTAGTTAATGAGTGCTCCCTAAGTAGTTAATGAGTGCATGAGGTTACGAGAAAGTCTGGACATGGCCTGCTCTCCCTTATGTAAGGAATAAGGCACTTGACCCTGTTTACTACAGTATGTACTGTAGGCTATGTTTACTTGTCAGACTGCACAGTAGTCTAATAAACAAAATGCTTTAAATGCTTTATTATCCAAATGATTAAAGTGCATGTGGGGGCGACCTCATGCAACCGTAAAATGTTGGATATAGCATATACTGTACAGTAATGTATTTCTTCATCAGCATCTTTATGCTTGATAAAAATACTCTTAATGGAAGAGACAGCATTCAGAGGTCAAGACAGCACTGCTCTGAGACAAGCATGGGGACTGGTCTTGATACATTTATTTTCACTGAATCTCCGTTTGGGTATTGGTTCAACTACAATTAGGTGTGGAAATGTCAGGATTATTTTGCTCTTACTGTAGTACTGTAGCCTACTCTCGACCGGTCATGTTGTACAGCGCCATTATTGGCTATTAGTGAAACAGTAGACTATTGCCAAGAAGGAGGGTTGTGGGAGAATTGTGTCATCAAATGTATTTCTTTGTTAGGTTGGCTGTATCACAACCGGACGT
This sequence comes from Brachymystax lenok tsinlingensis, assembly GCA_030435695.1. Classification (NCBI taxonomy): domain Eukaryota; kingdom Metazoa; phylum Chordata; class Actinopteri; order Salmoniformes; family Salmonidae; genus Brachymystax; species Brachymystax lenok. The sequence continues at coordinate 5,105,578 of CM059800.1, read as the reverse complement.
GATTGGGAGTCCCATAGGGCGGCGCACAATTGGCCCAGCGTCGTCCGGGTTAGGGAACAGTTTGGCCGGCCAGGATGTCCTTGTCCAAAAAATAGGCATGGTGGGCTTATGGCTTCTCTCCCTCTAAAAACAGAAGTAAATATTTTGACCTTCATAAATATTATTTGGGAATTTATTCGGATTACAATCCCTCACTTTAGGTTATTTGAAAACAAAATAATCTCCAAAATATCTATATTTATTCAACAAAGTGATTATTATTATTATTAATTCATTTAGAATTACATAAAAGCCCCTTAGATATTCTCACAGATCAGATTTGCCATAACGAAAAATGCCCCTTAGACATTCATTTAGAATCTCCAATCCTCTAAATCTAATTATTGGCGGAGAGTCACGTCATTTGATATATTGTAGGCCTACCGTAGAGCGACATGAGTCTCACTACTGTTGAGTAATGTGCTGTTAAAAGTAGTGTAGGTCTTATTTATTTAAAAAGCATATTGAAGTTAGAAGCAATAGGATTTGAAGCAATAGCCTACCCTCATGTGGTCAACTATTTCAGCACCGTTTTGCACTGCTCTGAGACAAGCATGGGGACTGGTCTTGATAAATCAACAAGATTTTATTTTCTGAATCTACGTTTTGGCATTGGTTAGACTACAATTAGGGTGTGGAAATGTTATGCTCTTAGTACTGTAGCCTACTCCCGACCGTCACGTTGTACAGTGCCATCTTTTCCTAATGGAAACCCTGAGGGTTTCATTTTTCTTGGAATAGATACACTATAATATTAATCAAATGAATTAAGCTACATTTCTTAAAATCCATCCCAAATACTATGTTCTTACAAAAAAGGTTTTACATTCTCTAGTCCAGCCAATATTGAAGGTTATCAAATGCTTCTCAAAGATGCCCTCTGATGGAAAACTAGCACTAACTAGCATTAATGTTAACAATGGCTGACAATGAAATAACGTGGCATAGAATTCTGCGGCAGCCCGCAAGGTGTGCTGCAGTATGACACTACGTTTACATTAAGAACCACTGTACATGCTTCAAGCAGACCACCACAGTCCCTGTGACCCAGGGAAGCAAAGGTAACCTGCCTAAATGATTACCGCCCCGTAGCACTTACGTCGGTAGCCATGAAGTGCTTTGAAAAGTAGGCCATGGCTCACATCAACAGCATCCTCCCGGATACCTTAGACCCATTCTAATTTGCATACCGCCCCAACAGATGCACAGATGACGCAATCTCAATCGCACTCCACACTGCCCTTTCCCACCAGGACAAAATGAACACCTATGTGAGAATGCTGTTCTTTGACTACAGCTCAGCATTCAACACCGTAGTGCCCACGATGCTCATCACTAAGCTAAGGACCCTGGGACTAAACACCTCCCTCTGGATCCTGGACTTCCTGACGGGCCGCCTTCAGGTGGTAAGGGTAGGCAACAACACGCCTGTCACGCTGATACTCAACACTGGTCGCTCCCCAGCCTATTGCACGCACAGCACATTCAAGCCTGGGCTATCAACCGTTCAAAGTTGGCCTTGGTGGGAGTCACCCTGGTGACTATAATTGTGCTGTCAGATTGTCGGTTCGGAATATTCCAGCGTTTCGCTCTCGGAGTATTCAGAGCGCACACTGGACGCTTTGGCGGATGAGTAGGGTTGATCCCAACATTCTGACCTCACAACGGCAGTCAAGCATCCAAGCTAACTTGTTAACATTGGCTAGCTTGCAAGCTACTTCCAGACACAAATTAGAGAACACCCCACTCTGACCATTTTACTCGCCTTAGCAGCTTTACTGTAATTACGCTTTTTTGGCAGACGTTTGATGACACCAGCCATATCCAACGGGTGTTGAACGATTGTAAATTAATCACTTTTTCTGCGCTCTGGTGTAACCGAAGAGAGATACCACGAGTGGACACAGAATACCAACTGTTATGGATCCCGAGGCAAATGTGGCTTACCTGTGAACCTCTGGGTGTTCATCATTAATACTGTGTTTCAGAAGTTTCAGTCCATGACTGATGCAACCCGAAAAAGCATTAAAGACAGAGTTAACTTCTTAGGGAGCGGCAGGTGAGGTGACGGTATTGGAGAGTCTGGCGTGCCCAAAGCAAAATGCCTGCCACTCACGCTCAGAAAATAGGATATGCACATAATTAGTACTATTGGATAGGAAACACTCTGATGTTTCTAAAAGTGTTAACATAATGTCTGTGAGTATAACAGAACTCATTTAGCAGGCTTAAAACCCGAGAAAAATCCCTCCGGAAATCAGTTTCTGGTGACCTTTTGCTCTGTTTGACACACTCCCCATTGAATCCACTTGTAACCAGGACTGGGACTGCAGTACCTATGGCTTCCACTACATGTCAACAGTCTATATACAAAGACTCAGAGAGATTGGAGTTAACAGAACGAATAGGTACAGGAAATGGCCAAGGTAGCTCAGATGTCAACAAGTTCTCTCGGGCGCGAGTCTGGCTGTGCACCCCACTTTATTTTACTTATATAATGTTTAGGTGACCATCCGAGTGAAATATTATCGCTAATATTCATAAAAGGATAGCTAAGGATGCATTTTAACTGGTATTTGATTTGTTTTGGAAAAGTTTATAGGTATATTTGAACGCGTTCTCTTCACATTTCAATGGGCGATTCGACGTTGGATTTTCTGAACATAACGCGCCAACCAAATGGAGATGTATGGATATAATAAATTACTTTTTCTAACAAAAGAACCATTGGATGTCTTCGTTGGACACTTGGGAAGCCCTCAGCAGAAGTTCTTCAAAAGGTAAGGGATTTGTTTTCGCTGTGAAATGTGTTTTGTGTGAACCGCAATGGTTTATGAATTTATGCTAATGGTTAAAATATTGGAGATGCTAGCCTCAAACAATCAAATGTTGTGCTTTCGCCGTAAAGCCTTTTTGAAATCTGACAACGCTGTGATATTGCCAAGAAGCAGAGCTTTTGATGACTATGAAACACTTGTATATTGATGAATGTTTAATAATTAAACTTTTGGATTTTGAATCTGGCGCCTTACATTTCACCGGGTAGTGTCGGGAGTGGGGCGCTAAGTAGTTAATGAGTGCTCCCTAAGTAGTTAATGAGTGCATGAGGTTACGAGAAAGTCTGGACATGGCCTGCTCTCCCTTATGTAAGGAATAAGGCACTTGACCCTGTTTACTACAGTATGTACTGTAGGCTATGTTTACTTGTCAGACTGCACAGTAGTCTAATAAACAAAATGCTTTAAATGCTTTATTATCCAAATGATTAAAGTGCATGTGGGGGCGACCTCATGCAACCGTAAAATGTTGGATATAGCATATACTGTACAGTAATGTATTTCTTCATCAGCATCTTTATGCTTGATAAAAATACTCTTAATGGAAGAGACAGCATTCAGAGGTCAAGACAGCACTGCTCTGAGACAAGCATGGGGACTGGTCTTGATACATTTATTTTCACTGAATCTCCGTTTGGGTATTGGTTCAACTACAATTAGGGTGTGGAAATGTCAGGATTATTTTGCTCTTACTGTAGTACTGTAGCCTACTCTCGACCGGTCATGTTGTACAGCGCCATTATTGGCTATTAGTGAAACAGTAGACTATTGCCAAGAAGGAGGGTTGTGGGAGAATTGTGTCATCAAATGTATTTCTTTGTTAGGTTGGCTGTATCACAACCGGACGTGATTGGGAGTCCCATAGGGCGGCGCACAATTGGCCCAGCGTCGTCCGGGTTAGGGAACAGTTTGGCCGGCCAGGATGTCCTTGTCCAAAAAATAGGCATGGTGGGCTTATGGCTTCTCTCCCTCTAAAAACAGAAGTAAATATTTTGACCTTCATAAATATTATTTGGGAATTTATTCGGATTACAATCCCTCACTTTAGGTTATTTGAAAACAAAATAATCTCCAAAATATCTATATTTATTCAACAAAGTGATTATTATTATTATTAATTCATTTAGAATTACATAAAAGCCCCTTAGATATTCTCACAGATCAGATTTGCCATAACAAAAATGCCCTTAGACATTCATTTAGAATCTCCAATCCTCTAAATCTAATTATTGGCGGAGAGTCACGCCATTTGATATATTGTAGGCCTACCGTAGAGCGACATGAGTCTCACTACTGTTGAGTAATGTGCTGTTAAAAGTAGTGTAGGTCTTATTTATTTAAAAAGCATATTGAAGTTAGAAGCAATAGGATTTGAAGCAATAGCCTACCCTCATGTGGTCAACTATTTCAGCACCGTTTTGCACTGCTCTGAGACAAGCATGGGGACTGGTCTTGATAAATCAACAAGATTTTATTTTCTGAATCTACGTTTTGGCATTGGTTAGACTACAATTAGGGTGTGGAAATGTTATGCTCTTAGTACTGTAGCCTACTCCCGACCGTCACGTTGTACAGTGCCATCTTTTCCTAATGGAAACCCTGAGGGTTTCATTTTTCTTGGAATAGATACACTATAATATTAATCAAAATGAATTAAGCTACATTTCTTAAAATCCATCCCAAATACTATGTTCTTACAAAAAAGGTTTTACATTCTCTAGTCCAGCCAATATTGAAGGTTATCAAATGCTTCTCAAAGATGCCCTCTGATGGAAAACTAGCACTAACTAGCATTAATGTTAACAATGGCTGACAATGAAATAACGTGGCATAGAATTCTGCGGCAGCCCGCAAGGTGTGCTGCAGTATGACACTACGTTTACATTAAGAACCACTGTACATGCTTCAAGCAGACCACCACAGTCCCTGTGACCCAGGGAAGCAAAGGTAACCTGCCTAAATGATTATCGCCCGTAGCACTTACGCCGGGTAGCCATGAAGTGCTTTGAAAAGTAGGCCATGGCTCACATCAACAGCATCCTCCCGGATACCTTAGACCCATTCTAATTTGCATACCGCCCCAACAGATGCACAGATGACGCAATCTCAATCGCACTCCACACTGCCCTTTCCCACCAGGACAAAATGAACACCTATGTGAGAATGCTGTTCTTTGACTACAGCTCAGCATTCAACAACCGTAGTGCCCACGATGCTCATCACTAAGCTAAGGACCCTGGGACTAAACACCTCCCTCTGGATCCTGGACTTCCTGACGGGCCGCCTTCAGGTGGTAAGGGTAGGCAACAACACGCCTGTCACGCTGATACTCAACACTGGTCGCTCCCCAGCCTATTGCACGCACAGCACATTCAAGCCTGGGCTATCAACCGTTCAAAGTTGGCCTTGGTGGGAGTCACCATAGAATTCTATATGAGTGACCTTACTGAGTAAAGTATTTGTCAATGTCACCACTTAATACAGTCAAAAAGTCATAATTATTGCTAAACCCTGCCCATTTCTACAATTTATCTTCTTAAAATTTTATTTTAAACCTAACCATAACTAATGAAGGCCAAGTTTGATGCGATGGTCCACCAGACCTTCCGCACATTTGGTTGGAAATGTCTGGGAACAAGACTAGGTGTAATGTGACTAACATGACATCACTTTGGAGCATATGCCATCCTTGAGCACAACATATTACCCTTTATAAAGCACATGTTTATATAATTTTTGACATAGTGGGTTAAGTCACATTTGACATTGGTGATTGTGTCACACAGTTATGTCACATTTATGAACCCTTTATAAACTATGACATACTGTAACAGATGCTTTGTAACACATTTATGTAGCGCTTATGAAGGATTTATTAAGCCTTTAAAAGATGAACGTCATTTAAAGCTGAACCAGAAAATATATAGAAACGTATTTATTTATTTTTTTATTACAAATTACAGCTCTCTTATTACAAAACACACCGGATTGTAGTTCAGGAAAATGAAATACAAATGACAAAATACTCAAAGATAATGCAAATATGTACATTTAACATAAATGCTACCGATCTCTGTGTGTGTGTGTGTGTGTGTGTGCGTGTGTGTGTGCATGCATGTGAAACTGACGTCACTCCCAGACCTCATCCCTCTCTGCTCTCCTTCTCCCAGACCTCGGCTCATTCCTCTTTCCTTCCGCCCAAACCTCATCTCGCTCTCCTCTCCTCCTCCCAGACCTCGGCTCATTCCTCTTTCCTTCCTCACAGAACGTATCCCTCTTTCCTCTTCCAGGACCTCATCCCTTTCTCCTCTCCTCTTCCAAGACATCATCCCTCTACTCCTCACCAGGGAGCCAGGCTGGCTGGGGCTGCAGGATGTGGGGTGGTTTTGTGTTACTCATTTCGTCAAGGCAAGCAAGAGGCCAGCAGTGTCCTTCTGACCTGGCATGTGGCGCACAAACGCTAAATCAATGTCAGAAAAAGGGTTTTAAACTTTACATTTTCCTTCATTAGGCTCTGCAAAAGGCAGGGGGAGTCATTTTCAGGAGAGATTGCTAGTGTAGGATGAGCTATCGTTGATCTTGGTGAAGTTGTTCTACTGAAGTCGCCCATTGGTTGCGGATCTGAGGCAACCACATGTAATTTGATATTTCAGTGCTTAGTATTGTGCTCTCTGTCAAACGAGAGCTTCACAATGGAGTCTGTGTACAATGGAGCATGTGTACCAGTTTGGACAATAGATCTCTTAAACTGGGCATTTATTAATATAGCGAGCAATGAACTCCCGTCCTTGGGTTCCCAAGGACAACTGGTGCCAATGTTATGGATGAAATCACATGTTGTAATTAATCATGTTTGATCTCATTATTATTCTTCGTGGTTGCACCTATATTTTGTGACCCAGCTAGTGCATCAGTGCTGTAGAAATTAAGTAATTGTAGTGAACACAATGAGAGACAGAGAGCTGGTTTCAAGTGCAGGGCGCAGCAGGTGTTTATTGTAAAGGACCACAGGAGGAGGCAGGTAGCTGGGTCCAGGGGAAGGTAGGTCATACACCGGGGGTCCAAAAAGGCAACAGTACAGGCAGGGAAAAGGTTAGTAACGTCATCTGGGAGATCAAGCAATAGGTTGATAACAGGAAATCCGCTAAAGTACAGGCAGGGAATAGGCATCATTTGTAAGACAGGCCAAAACTATCATACACGGGAGGATTAAATTACAGGGAAAAACAGAGCTTTGAATAGACAATACCTCACAATGATGGGGTGCAAATAACTAAACTAAATAGTGTGTGATAATGACATACAGGTGTGTGAACAGGTGATCATAATTCAGGTGATTGGGAGCTGGAGAGTGTGCTGCGTTCAGGGGATCTATGTGTTTGAGAGTGTGAGCTGGAAAGTGGGCTGGAAAGTGAGCTGCGTTCAGGGGGATCTACGTGTTTGAGAGTGTGAGTTGGAAGCAGACGTTACAGTAATGAAGCGTGCTTGCTGCTCTAAAGAATATAACTGTGACTATAAATCCCTATACCTGGTCCACCAACAGTCACACAGAAATCACATTATAGGAACATTTGTGCCCAGTATGAGCACACAAACACACACACACAAACACACACAGCCTTAAGTGTCACAGATTGAGGTTTTCATTTATCCAACGCCCCATTATCCTGTGTAATGCCTCCTCTCTCATCCTAATAGTAGTTTTGTCCAGGCAGAGCTGTTCCTCTCAGACGAGCTGGTTAGCAGGTGAAGATAAAGCACCACATAGACATCTTACACCCCACTGATTTCTTTAATGAACAAAGCCCAATGTCATTCTGTGCTTGCTCGAGACAAAAGCAGACTATCGTATTACCACCATTAGGGGATCTTTCAGGTTGTGAATGTTCCAATGTCTGCTATACCTCATGACCTTAATGCTTGTAAAAAGCAGATCATATTTTACCACCTAAGTAGAATAGTATACAAATATGCAGACGGGGATAAGAGTCACTTAGTGCCTTGCTGGTATTACCTCAGCACAGAATAACCTGTTAGCTACCTCAGTCAACCACTTGAGGAAGCTATACCTCAGATCAGTCAAGCTGCTTCAGTTTGGCAAAGTATACTCCAACCCAGTCTAGTTTAGTCAAGCCTACCCCAATCGAAAACCATCCCAGAGCATCTCAGCAAGCCAGGATGAGTTTAGCCTATGGTTCAGTGCAGCTCACAGCAGCCTAGCATACTGATACTGATATGATGCCGTCGGCATCCCTGAACGGTGGTGGTGTGTGTGTGTGTGTGTGTGTGTGTGTGTGTGTGTGTGTGTGTGTGTGTGTGTGTGTGTGTGTGTGTGTGTGTGTGTGTAAGGAATGGTAATTCACAGTGATAAAAGGCTGACCTGGTCATGCCACAGGGCCTGCAGGCATACAACTCTACCACCCACTACCACAAATCAAAGAGAGATGCAAGTTTGGAAGACAGTGATTGAAAATCAGATTAAGAGAGCGAGAGCGAGAGAGAGGAAAGGAGAGACATAGCAGCTACACTATAATGTACTGTACCTACAAATAATTATAATAAACTTGACTGGCTGACTTACTCAATATTTTCCCCAATGCCTATCTATAGCCTTTGAGTGTCAATATGTGTCACACCCTGATCTGGTTCATCTGTCCTTGTGATTGTCTCCACCCCCTCCAGGTGTCGCTTATTATCCCCGGTGTTTATATCCCTGTGTTTCCTGTCTCTCTGTGCCAGTTCGTCAACCAGTGTTTTTCCTTGTTCCTATTTTTCCTAGTCTCTATTTGTTTCTAGTCCTCCTGGTTTTGACCCTTGCCTGTCCTGACTCCCAACCCGCCTGCCTGTTTTGACTACCAGCCTGTCTATCCCCTTGTACTGTTTTTGGACTCGGATTTGGTTTCTGACCACTGCCTGGCCTGACCTCGAGACTGCCTATCGTCTGGTACTGTTTGGACTCTAACCTGGTTTATGAACTCTCGCCTGTCCCAACCTGCCTTTGCCTACTCCCTTTGTTATAATAAATATCGGAGCTCTACCATCTGCCTCCTGTGTCTGCCTTTGGGTCTCGCCTTGTGCCCTTATAATATGAAGATTAATGGCACCTGTCGTGGAAATTCTGTACTGAGAGAGACTTCTTCTTCAAACAATCATATTTACTTAATATTGATTAATTATTGCAATAATTAATTAATTTCCCAGGCCAGGATGTCTAAGAACCATTGAGGCCTTTGTTCTACTCCTCTCTATCCCAGTTACAACCACCCCACATTCTGTCACTGGAATGCCATTACAACCACCCCACATTCTGTCGCTGGAATGCCAGCTGTAGGTTTTATCACCAGAAAGCTGGAGTGCACGCCATAAAACTCAGCATTAGCAGGACAGAAATATCTCACTGTTTATGTACATAATTGTTACATATTCAACAAATAAGGTGACTACATACTTTTTCCTGTCACACACCCTAGCAACATTAAATGTAAAGTGCCCATATTTGGGGACCCTATTAGATTTTTTAAATTCAATTCAGTCTGGTATGAGAATGGTAACCCTTACCTACAAAAGGTAACCCCTATCTGCTGTGGCAAACCTCTTCAAGATTAGGAGCGTTTGTCACAATTTAAGTGGGAAACAGTCACCAAAATCACCCCAAATTGAGAGTTATTTAGAACAGGACAGTACCGGTGTGCTTGTTTCTCCGTTCTGGTGCTCCCAGGTCGCTGGCAAGGTCAAGGATAGCAGGGTTCGGTACACAAATCAGGTTCTCGGTCAGTCCAAGTCCAACGCCAACAGGTAAGTCCAAAACAGTCCAGTTCATACACGGTAAATCCAGCCAATATATTGTTTCTTCCTCTATGTTTCACAGATCCTTCCAGCACTCTCTCTCTCTTCCTGGTTTGTCTTGACCCCTTAAATGTGGGTTGGCCCCACCTTCTGAGAGTTCCCCTTGCTTCTGGGAATTGTGCCATTTTGTGATCTGTAGTTCTGATCAGGGTTGCCATTTTAGTGATAGGGCAGAGCCCGTTTATTAGTTCTGCTCTCACATATCTGCCATTTATCACTCGACCCCCTTCTTTGCCACACTGCGGAAAGCTGAGTATCTTGGTTATTGATTGGTGCATTCAAATCTTTGGTATGACTTACTACCATATATGGACATATGAATTTATAAGGGAAGGCCGAGCCGATGGCCTCATTTCAAGATGGCTGCTACCAACATTCCGGTTAGCGTTGTGAAGCATAAACAAAAAAAACACGGAATACGTTGATACACATAACAAGCCGGGACTCCACAGATCATGAGGATATCTTATATGTCTGCCTGTGACCTACCATTAATGATCACCAGCACCGAGAGTCAAAATTCTTATTTTACACAAGGTTTTCACCTAACAGCAAACATATTACAAGGTAAGCTTCAATTTGGTCTGTGTTTGAGCTATACCTACATGGGGGGTATCAAATTAATCCTTCGGTTGGTAGGAAAAAATCAAGCATATTGCCAATGTTATCTGATGATGTATAACTTAATAGCAACATTGAATGTCCACCGAGTGACTATATCTTTGCGCATCAAAAATTGCATGTTGCCTGCATACGCGCTGTAGGCATCCATATCCCCTGTATGTCCCCCAACACCACCACAATGTTTGAAAGAGGTTGGTGTGGTTGAAATTTAGTTTTTTAGTGAACAAAAACTTTTAGGCACATCCAGTGTGCAAAACAGTGCAATTACCACATTAGGACACTTTGGAGAGTTTGAAAGGAAACTTGAATGTACCCTGGATACCCCATTACACCACCACAATGTTTGAGGGAGGTTGATGTGGTAGAAATTGTTGTTATACAGAAAAAAATTGCATTTAGGGATTGATAATATGTAATAGCGCTGGAATTATCTAATTTACAGACATACCACTTGGAAACGTCCCGTGAACACACTTGACACCTCCTACTAAAACATCTGCCCATTTCTAGATGTTAATGTAGGTCTATCAATCACATTTTCTTTCTGATATTGTTCAGATGTTTTGGAAGCCATCTGATGTGTTTCCAGCACTAGCCATCAATAATCAACTTATAGCTTTCAAAAAAAATAAAAAATAATAATAATTCATTCTGGCTATATTTGTGTGTGCTTGATCTTGTGTTTTCTGAACTATGTAACTCCTGTCTATCTGCTGATCATTTCCTCATAATCTCCCACATCTTTCCAAATATACCAAGTTTTTCTATGTCAGAATCATGCAATTACACATGAAAAGCAGTTACTTTTGGGTATGTCTATTTAGGCGTAAATCTACATTTTGCCATTACATTTAAGAGGTTAATTTCACATACTCAAACCTCAATCGTCTGGATATATCTGATGTACTTAATTCAATCTTAAAGCTAGAGATGTTGTCCTACCAACACATTAGTTAAGACTCTTTATGTCATGCGTATAAAGGCTTTGTTAATGCTCTGAATGCTACATAATCACCACTGTAAGTAAAGGGATACCAAACTCAAAATACAAAAAAATGGATGAAGTATCTATTCCGCATCACAATTGAGAAAACTATGATTCATAGATCAGATATACATGGATTAATAATGTAGAGACGTCTGTGTTGCTAGCCAAGCAAATCAAATCAAACTTTTTTTGTCATATGCGTCAAATAAAACAAGATTTGTTGGACTACCAAGAAATGTATTGGTGAATTAGCTATATTAATCATGTGTTGAATTGCATCCATCTATTCTGCCAACAATACCTTATTCTACGGCATGGATTTTTTTGTCAAATATAACCTATTTTTAAAACCCCTTATGAAGTTGGAATTGTAGCATGAACTGGGAATTCAATATTTTGTACTGATATTATGATTTACTGTTTGGATTCCCCCCGGGACTGCTGCTCATTCAGTTCACCAGCTCCGGAGGTCTACGTCACCGGCCTTCTAAGCGTCACCGAACTGGATCATTACCACCAACCCCGGACTGTCTTGTCTCATTACGCACACCTGGTTCCCATTCCTCCTGATTAGTATGTGTTTAAATGTACCCTCTGTTCCCCATTGTCCTTTTTGATTATTGTTCCATGTCCGTTGGTCTTGTGCTCTGTTGTATCGGCTTGCGTGTTATCATGTTAGTGTGCACTTGTTATTACAGATCTCGTCTCGTGTATTGTTATTCTGAGTCTTGTCTGTGTATTTATTAGAGGTTTAACACCTTGCTCTTTGTTTGGGTTACAGCCCTGTGTTATATACACTACCATTCAAAAGTCTAGGGTCACTAAGAAACGTCGTGTTTTTCGAACCCACCAATGCTGATGCTCCAGATACTCTATAGACTAACGAAGGACAGTTTTATTGCTTCTTTAATCACCACAAAAGTTTTCAGCTTTGCTAACATAATTGCAAAAGGGTTTTCTAATGATCTATTAGCCTTTTAAAATTATAAACTTGGATTAGCTAACACAATGTGCCATTGGAACACAGGAGTGATGGTTGCTGATAATGGGCCTCTGTACGTCCATGTAGATATTCCATGACAAATCTGCCGTTTCCAGCTACAATAGTAATTTACAACATTAACAATGTCTACACTGTGTTTCTGATCAATTTGATGTTATTGTAATGGACAACCAATAAGCTTTTCTTTCGAAAACAAGGAAATATCTAAGTGACTCCAAACTTTTGAACGGTAGTGTATATACGTGTTTGTTTTGGGCTTCGTCCCCGTCATGTTCATGACAGAGAAATGGGCAGAGAAATGAATAAAAAACGATTTTGTATTCTGCGCCTGTCTCCTATCATTATACAACGTGACAGTTTTCTATCAGTAAAGCAGTTAAAACGATGTCAGTTCAAGTTTAAGTTTGTACACTTTTACATTTTCCAATATAATGTTCACCACATTATTATTTACATATTTTAACAAAGTGGTAACTATCCAAACATTGGGATTTTCAATGGCTCTTAACCGGTTTTGGAGACTTTCATTTATTTTCATTGTTTTGTCAAGGTCATTTGCTTATAAATCAGTCTCTGTTTTGGCTGATAGCTTCGCTTCCCAGCTTCAATCTAGTTTGCTTTGGAAGACTTTGGTGTATCGGGTTACATATCCACAGCCATTGAGGCTGTGAAGTCCCACAATAGGAGCTTGGTGCCACCTTAATTAGGGAAAACAGGCTTGTGTTATTGACTGGGGTGAAATGGGTGGAATGGTGATAAGATGACACCGAAGAGGATGGCTGACGTTTTACATGCTCCTAACCAACTGTGATATTTTGTTAGTTCTTTTGTGTTGTTTGTAACAAATTTGTTATCTTATTTTCTACATAATGTTGCTGCTACTGTCTCTTATGACCAAAAATAACTTCTGGGCATCAGAACAGCGATTACTAACCACGAACTGGAAGAAGCTTTTTCCCTTAACGAGCGATGAGAAGGATATACTGCTTTCCCGGGAATAGTCCCAAATCCACGTCATTTTGGTGAAGAAAAGGCAGAGGAAAAGAGGGACTGGAATATGTTCCGTGATTCATCCAATGGCAATGAGGGTTATACCACCTCAGTCATCGATAAATGCATCGATGACGCCCCCGCAGTGACCGTGACGATATCCCATCCAGAAGCCATGGATTACAGGCAACATCCGCATCGAGCTAAAGGCTAGAGCTGCCAAGGAGCGGGACACTAATCTGGATGCTTATAAGAAATCCCGTTATGCCCTCAGACGAACCATCAAATAAGCAAAGCGTCAATACGGTCTAATATACCACGGCTGTCAGCCAAACAGCATTCAGTTTATAATTACAAATTATTTGTAGACTGCAAATTGACAGCAAAAAGCCTAAACTGATATAATGTTTGACTGAAACATAATCATTTCAAACCTCTCTATTATGCGTGGGAATACTTGGGAAAATAATTTGTACATAAAAATCACTTGGAGCTTATTTCTTAGTGTTTTTACAGGATTTTATGTCCAATAAAGAAAGAAAGAAACACTTGGGGGATAAATTGGCAGCATTCTGACAGTTTTGTAACTTTAATGAGACTTATGAGACTCTCTGTGTGTGTGTGTTTGTGTCTCTGTGTTCATGCATGTGTGCATGCTATGTGCATAAGTATGTGCATGTGTAGATATGAGACACAAATACAGATCCCTACAGTCTACAGCTTGCCTCTCTTATCCCATACTGTCTGCAGCCTGTCACCAGAGCAACAATAGGTGTTCACAAATATTTACCTTGATGAGCACACAGAGCTTATCAGTTGTGTCACTTCTCGGGGACACTGGTGACACTCGCTGAATGCTCAAAGGGAAAATGGTAATGGGAGACAGCTGGGAATATCACAGCCTCTCAACGTGTGAGTGAGTGAGTGAGTGAGTGAGTGAGTGAGTGAGTGAGAGAGAGAGAGAGAAGCTGTGGTGCTTGTGTGTGTCTTTTACCTGTTGCAGTCGACATGCAGCAGTAGGTGTGTAGCGCTGATGGAGAGGGCTATCTTGTGCCACTGGCCGTCGGCTAGTCGGTAGGGGAAGGACTCTGAGCGAGGCTTGCCTTTGTAGCTGTAGCGGTATCGGATCTCCTCCCTCAGGCCACTGCTCTCCAGCTCAAAGTAACTGCAGCGGAGGAGAGGGCAAAGGTTATAGGTGGAGTTCAGAGATCAATGAAGCGCTTAAAGTCCCTGAGCAATATGGAGAAGGATTTAGCTTTGGGCTATGAGGTGATGCAATGGGGGAATGTGGTGTGTTAACATTCAACATACATACATTCAACTGTATTCAACTGCATATGCAACTGTATTTGTGAAGGCAACAATAATATATTTGAACCAAAACACACCATTACAGTCAGGGGTAATTGGCATCTTGGAGCTGTTTGTTATCATAATGCCAGCATTAAAACATGTGAATAAAGTCTTTAACACAAAAAGCAAGAGAAAACCAAGCCAGATAATAACACACAGCAAAATAATAATAATAATAATCTAAAAAGACATTCAAGGTTAACCTGACAAGAGAAGAGGAAAGAAGAGAAGAGGAGAGAAGAGAAAAGAACAGGAGAAAACCAAAGAAAACTGAAGAGAACTGACGAGAAGAGTCTGCTGCCTGTCTGAAGAAGAAGAAAATTTGGGGACAATTTCAATAGGACAGCAGGAGAGGTGTAGAGGTAAAGCAGAAGAGCGAGTGAGCTCCCAGAGGAGAATGATGTGGGAGTGTGTCTCTGAAGCTGTCTGTCTCGAAACCTGTCCAGCATTGCACACACAGGGAAGAGCGGCACCATAAACCTTCAATGGGGCGTAATGACCCAGGCACAGAAATCTCCTTACCCCTTACAGCCCCTGCCCTCCCCAAACTGTCACTCAGGCTCTGATCAGCCACGCTAAATTAAGAGCCAGGCGGCCACAGCCAGCACCCAGGGAACCATAGCCAGCCAGCCGTGACATTTCTGTTTCCTCAAAAACTGCTGCACACTGGCCCCTTGCAACAACCCCAGCTTCCTGTTTCCAACCCCCAGACTCCACCACACACGCAAATGCACATATGTACACACCACATACACACACATACACACACACAGTGTCCCAACTCGCACACACATCAGCCTAGCCAGGTCCCATCCATATTCATGCCCAGCGAGGGTACAACCAAACCGCTCTGTAGAATACCAAGTGAGGCTCCGTTCTGGGAAACTGGATTTATCCCTATCCCAATTCTCAGTTTGTCGAAAAACTAAGAACAGCTTGTGATAACTATACCAAACAGCACTGGCATGTGACACGAGGAAATATCATGTGTATGGCCATGGTTTCAATGGGCTGTGGATCAAATGAAGGGAGATTAACTCAAATGTGGCGTGAATTAATGAAGTTGAAAACCCTTAGAGCATGTGTCTGAGTCACAAATGGAACCCTATTCCTTATATAACGCACTAAAGGAAGTGCACTTAATAGGAAAGAGGGTGCCATTTGGGTGAACCTGTTCCCACTGCAATGTTCAGGAGCTGTTCCAGAGAAACAGACAGACAAACAGTGACAGACAGACAGACATACAGACAGACAGTTGACAGCTTCAAAAGCCTTAATTTCCTCTTATTAAATCACACCAGGTGCAACCATGTAAACGGTGACGTAACCCATGCCAGCGGACAACCAACCAACACCCACTCTTCAACGTTCAAGAGCCACCATTAAATCAAGACATGTACTCTGTACCCAGGCAACTGATCTAAGTGATCACCAACCTTGTTGCTGGGCATTACAACAACCATTCACATGCATCCAAGTCTACGTGCATTTTCATTCGCGGCTGGAATCTATTCATAAAGGGATTAATCATAACCAGAATCTCCCTAATACAGGTTTCTGTTGTCCCTTTACAATATGAGCTGTTTGTAAATAGAGTATACTCATACACAAGACCAGTGGGCTAAATTTGGGATGTGATGTCTTAATTACATCTGGTAAACTGTTTTTCTGTCTGAGAAGACAACCAGATTACAACCAACTGGTGCTTTACAACCTGGTATAAACGCATTCTTCGTTATCAAGACGTCTTGGGAAAGATATAATATTTTGGTTATCTGGTTGCTACACAGACGTTAGCAAAACTTCATTATTAATAAATATTCTTAGGGATACGCGTCACGTCAACAGGACAATTGTAAATCATGTAGCGCTGTGTGTCATGATCGCAGATTTTAGGCAAACAACAAATGTCGGGACATAGAAGTGTCTTATATTGGCTGAAAGCTTAAATTCTTGTTAATATAACTGCACTGTCCAATATACAGTAGATATTACTGCAAAAAAATGCTCAAAACAACAAAACACTTTTTTCACCGCGACAGGTTTGATAACCAATATACAACCTGACTATGACGTCATACAATATGTTATCTCTGAAACCCAGTACGGAAATCTCACGGCAGCTACTTGATTCAATTCTGGGGGGAGATGCACAACAAAAGATACTAGAACGAGGAGTGGAAGCAGGGTGGTAATTGACCCTAGAGATCTTCTCAGGTCCTTTTTTAATATACTTCCATATCATCTTAATCAACAAACTATATCTTACCTAAAAACACTTTCTAAACGTCACATTTTTTGCATGAACAGATTGTCACATGGACTGTACGTCACGATCATCAGCCAAAGAGCTGATTCCAACTGACCTTCTTCAACTCACCCTACTTTTAAGATGCCGAAAAGCTGTTGCGTAACAATTAGTTTGAACAATAGCAGGAGAAGAAAACACCAAATTAAGTTGTATCAACTGCCCAACGACCAGGTTGACCGTAATGGTTGGTAGTGGAAAGACATAGGAAGAAGAGATCATGAAACAGAAGGCAGTGAAGCATCTAGTAAAGAAAGTATAAAGAGGGCCAAGCTAGAAAGCAAGACTAATGATGTGTTGGAGTGGAAAGTGGTGATGGTGTTTTATGAGACCACAGGGCTTCACTTACACCCTATCCGACTAAATAATGACGTAGAGAAAGAGGTAGGTGAAGTGAAATTAGCGTGGTTCATTGGAAATGGTAGATTGTTATTATTGTGTGGTAGCCAGGCTCAGCAAGAGAACATTCTGAAAATGGAAAAGCTTAATGGGAAGAAGATTAAAAGCCATGTCCCTGGTGCTTATGCTAGATTGAGGGAAGTCATCACTGGGGTCCCAATATCTATGTCCACAGATGATATTAAAGAGAATCTGAAGGGAGGCAGAGTGATTGAGACCAAAAGGTTGATCAGTCAGAAAGAGGGTCAAAGAAGTGAAAGCTTATCAGTGATGTTGAGGTTTGAAAAAGTCTTGCCTGGAAAAGTACAGATAAGATTCCTTAGCTTCAATGTTAGAGAATGTGTCCCATATGCACTGCAGTGTTTTAAATGCAAAAGAATGGGACATGTAGCTGCTCAGTGTAAAGGAAAGATGTGCCAAGTGTGGAGGTGCACATGATTACGGTGAATGTGGAAGCAATGTGAAGGTTAAGTGCTGTAATTGTGAGGGAGAACACAATACAGCATTTGGTGGATGCCAGGTACAGAAAGAGGCTAGAGAGGCTCAGAGATATAGGATCAGTCATGATGTTTCATATGCAGAGGATGGAAAACAGATTGGTAGAACTACAGTGAGGACAGAGCTTACATGGATGTACCTGTAGTAAGTAGACCTACTGTCGGGGCTGGTGCTTCTGATGGTCCTGGCATGATTTCGAGGCCCGTTCAGAAATCTTGTGCTCATGAATGTGTGGCGTCAAAGGACACTTTGATAATGAATAAAGTTGACTTCATAGCTTTTATTGATAAGGTTATCAATACGACTTGGGTTGTGGAAAGCAGAAATGACAGGTTGAAGGTTATTGTGGAGACGGCAAAAGAGATATTGGGGGTAACAGATGTTACTGTTGAAATGGTAGTTGACATGCTGAACAATCCTAAGGGTGGAGTGTTTCAGCATGATATACTGTATATAAAGTTGAATTGGGTTGGGGAGTTTTTTGGGGTGTGGTACAATTTAGGGATTTATTTGGTTTTGAATTTTATTTTCATGGTAGTACAGAATTGGCCAGATCATGATTGATCTACATTCCAGCACAGTAGGTGGCGGCATGCACTTTAACTTCTTTGGGAGCAGCGCACGAGGTGACCGTTTGGAGACCCTGGCGTGCCCAAAGAAAAATGCCTCCCATGCAGGCCCAGAAAAAAGGATATGCACATATATGCACTATCGCTTCCTCTGGATGTCAACAGTCTCGAGAAAGTGTTCTGATTCTTTTTAGATGATTTTAGAGCGGAGAAGAAGAGGAATAAGGAAGTGTCCCCACAGATGTCCTTACAAGAAAATGCGCGCTCCCGGCAGACACGTTCTTTGTTTTTTTCCTTTCTTATCGCCCAGTTTATATTCCGGTTGAAATATTATACTATTTATACATAAAAGTGTTCCTAAGGATACATTTACAATGATGTTTGATTGTTCTTGGACAAGTTTATAGGTATAAGTTGAACGAGTTGGAGGAGTCGACGCTCTATTTTCTCATTATAACGCGCCAACCAAACTGAGATTTATGGATATAATACATTACTTTTTCTAACAAAAGAACCATGGATTGTCTTCATTGAACACTTGGGAAGCCCTCAGCAGAAGTTCTTCAAAAGGTAATTGATATGTTTTCGCTGTGAAATGTGTTATGTGTGAACCGTGATAGCTTATGAATTCATGGTAATGGTAAAAATATGTTAGGTGCTACCCTCAAACAATCAAATGTGGTGCTTTCGCCGTCAAGCCTTTTTGAAATCTGACAACGCTGTGATATTGCCAAGAAGCAGAGCTTTTGATGACTATGAAACACTTGTATATTGGTGCATGTTTAATAATTCAACTTTTGGATTTTGAATTTGGCTCCTTGCATTTCACCTGGTAGTGTCGGGAGTTAGCGCCTCACCGCTCCCCAAGAAGTTAAACATTTGTTTGAGGAGAAAAGAAAAGAAGAAGAAGTACCAGGTGAGACGAACCACATGGTTTCAGGCTATATTACGCCGTGATTATGATGGAAAGCTGTGAGCTCCAGTTACTCGATACATGTTCGAAGAGGTTCATCACTGGTAAGTCACTAACACTTGTTTGTATCTAACTAATTATGTGTATTGAATACATCTTGCTATAGTTAGCTTGTAGTAAGGACTAGTGAGCAGTATCCATCCAAATAACAGCAATACTATTATTCTGAATTTCGATATTCATGCAAACCTGGAGATTCCATCAAATAGGTATAGATATTGCCATAGAGCTACTTTGGGCCATTTGGTAGGGTTGTCTCAACAGCTGGTCTCCGGCAGGTTGAAAGGTTATAAGAAAGCCAAAAATAATAACCTTTTCTAAATACCTAGACCATTCAAGGGCAGGACAATACTGGAAGTAGTTACGTGACATATCTAAGACTAGCAAATTACTGTATATCGAGATTAACTTCTCGCGCTATCCAGCCAGCTACCGTTAGCTAACCGGTGGAAAAAGCTAGGGGTAAACAAATGGTGACAATTGTAAAATGCAACAGCTTTACAAGGTTTACTGTCAGTGTTAACAGGTTGGGTAACAAATTAGAGTGACAGAAAAAGTATCATGCAAATAATTTGTTGTTGTGACATCAAGTATGTTAATAACTACACGTGAGGCAGCTGAAAACGCTGATTGAAACGAAACAAGTGTCAGTAGTTTGCTTAGAATGATACCAAAGTAAAGTTAGGCTAATTACATGGGAGCAATGAGAGTACCCTACGTCTGTACCCTACTCGGGGGCGTGGTCACGTTAAGCCACGCCTCACCTTGTGTATCTACAGGAATACTGATGGAATTTCTCTATGCCGAAAACAGCTGGTAAACATTCTTTTTTTATGTTGGCATAGCCCCTCTGTATGTGACAGTGCTCGACTCCCAAATGCTATAGGTTTCCTACCTTGCATCAGGGCAGTGCCTAGTCCTAAAACAGGGAATTTTTATTGGGATTAAATGTCAGGAATTGTGAAAAACTGAGTTTAAATGTATTTGGCTAAGGTGTATGTAAACTTCCGACTTCAACTGTATTCTCAGTTTACCATTTGGTTTCTTTACGATCACAAGGCTGCTTATCCAGTCCATGCTTTTCTCCACAGGTGTAATAATCCTTCTACCGGGAGGGCTGCTTAGCTCTTCTTTCAATGGTTTCATCATTGCAATAAACATCATAAACTCTAGACAGTCCATGTTCTTTTTTCTTGGATTTCTCAGTTTAATATCTCATTTGCCCAGTGGCTGTTGTGTGCTCTTCTTGAACATCACTAGGACTTGGTTTGTTTTCTCAACTGTTTCAGTAGATTTATTGGGATTACATTACAGCTTTCTCCACAATCTAACTGACATCTCACTATTTCTTTGTCAATGCTTATTGCTACAAACAACTGACTAGGTCTCTTGTCTGTACTGTCCTTTTGCTGTTTTTACAATATCTATAGTAACACTCAGAATCTCATCTGTCTCTGTCAGGTTATGCACAGATTTTCCTTTCCCTTGCTTTGACATGCACTTTGCAGCAAAATGATTGTCCATCCCACACTTAAACTGCTGAGATTACATATTTTACCTTTTCTTTCTTTGCTCTATATTTCATTGCATGTACTTCCTCAACTGTATTACTGTCACGGACCCCCCGGTACTGCTGCTCATTCCGTTCACCAGCTCTAGAGGTCAACGTAGGCATCACTGAACTGGATTCATTACCACCAACCTCGGACTGTCTTGTCTCATTACACACACCTGGTTCCCATTCCCTCTGATTAGTATGTTATACAGTGGGAAGTAAAAGTATGTGAACCCTTTGGAATTACCTGGATTTATGCATAAATTTGACATAACATTTGATCTGGTCTTCATCTAAGTCACAACAATAGACAAACACAGTGTGCTTAAACTAATAATACACAAATTATTGTTTTTTGTTGTCTATATTGAATACATAATTTCAACATTCGCAGCATAGGTTGGAAAAAGTATGTGAACCCGTAGGCTAATGACTTCTCCAAAAGCTAATTGGAGTCAGGAGTCAACTAACCTGGAGTCGAATCAATGAGTCGAGATTGGAGATTTTGGTTAGAGTTGCCCTGCCCCATAAAAAACACTCACAAAATGTTTGTTTGTTATTCACAATATGCATTGCCTGATGTGAGCCATGCCTCGAACAAAAGAGATCTCAGAAGACCTAAGATTAAGGAGCGTTGCCTTGCATAAAGCTGGAAAGGGTTACAAAAGTATCTCTAAAAGTCAGTCCACGGTAAGACAAATTGTCTATAAATTGAGAAATGTCAGCATTGTTGCTACTCTCCCTAGTAGTGGCCGTCCTGCAAAGATGACTGCAAAAGCACTGCGCAGAATGCTCAATGAGGTTAAGAAGAATCCTAGAGTGTCAGCTAAAGACTTACAGAAATCTCTGGAAGATGCTAACATCTCTGTTGACGAGTCTACGATATGTAAAACACTAAACAAGAATGGTGTTCATGGGAGGACACCATGGAAGAAGTCACTGCTGTCCAAAAACCATTGCTGCACGTCTGAAGTTCGCAAAAGAGCACCTAGATGTTCCGCAGCACTATTGGCAAAATATTCTGTGGACAGATGAAACTAAAGTTGTGTTGTTTGGAAGGAACACACAACACTATGTGTGGAGAAAAAAAGGCACAGCACACCAACATCAAAACCTCATCCCAGCTGTAAACTATGGTGGAGGGAGCATCATGGTTTGGGGCTGCTTTGCTGCCTCAGGGCCTGGACAGCTTGCTATCATTGACAGAAAAATAAATTCCCAAGTTTTTCAAGACATTTTGCTGGAGAATATAAGGCTATCTGTCCGCCAATTGAAGCTCAACAGAAGTTGGGTGATGCAACAGGACAACAACCCAAAACACAGAAGTAAATCAACAACAGAATGGCTTCAACAGAAGGTAATACGCCTTCTGGAGTGGCCCAGTCAAAATCCTGACCTCAACCCGATTGAGATGCTGTGGCATGACCTCAAGAGAGCTGTTCGCACCAGACATCCCAAGAATATTGTGGAACTGAAACAGTTTGGTAGAGAGGAATGGTCCAAAACCGTTGTGCAGGTCTGATCTGCAGCTACAGAACACGTTTGGTTGAGGTTATTACTGCCAAAGGAGGGTCAGCCTATTATTAAATCCAAGGGTTCACATACTTTTTCCAACCTGCAATGTGAATGTTTACATGTTTACACAGTGAGTGTGTTCAATAAAGACATGAAAATGTATAATTGTTTGTGTGTTATTAGTTTAAGCAGACTGTGTTTGTCCATTGTTGTGACTTAGATGAAGATCAGATAACATTTTATGACCAATTTATGCAGAAATCCAGGTAATTATGAAGGGTTCACATACTTTTTCATCCCACTGTATATTTGCCCTCTGTTCCCCATTGTCCTTGTTGGTTATTGTTACCATGTCCGTTGGTCCTGTGAGTACCTGTGCTGTTGCATCGGCTTCCATGCTACGTGTATTTGTGCACTTGTTTTACGTGTCTAGTCCTGTGTGTTATTTAGAGGTTTACACCTCAGTCTTTTGTTTGGGTGGAGAAAATAAAAAACCCTATTATGTATTCCTGTGCCTGTTTCCAATCATTAGACAACGTGACAATTATCTTGATTTGTTTTACTGTTCTCACTTGACATCTCAGCAGCTCTACATATCTCCATATATGCATATTTGTCTAATGTCAGGTTATCCTCTCTTAGCAGTCTCTCTCTAAGATGGAAGTTGTATGTGAACAAACAATTCTATCACAGATCAATGAGTCTTTAATATCACCAAAATTGCATGTACTGGCTAGGACTTACATATTTATAATACCTCTCAACAGTCTTGTTAAATTTTTGTTTGCAATGCATGTCTAATGCATCAATAAGCTGCTTCACTGTCCTCCTTTCCTTGTTTGTTTTACGGATAGCCAGAGTCACACTCCAACACTCATACATAATTTACAAACAAAGTGTGTTTAGTGCGTCCACCAGATGGCAGTAGGGATGACTAGGGATTTTCTCTTGATAAGTGAGTGAATTGCACTATTTTCCTGTCCTGCTAACTATTCAAAATTTACTTTTGGGTGTCAGGGAAAATGTATGAGTAAAAAGTATATTATTTTCTTTATGAATGTAGTGAAATAAAAGTAAAAGTTGTCAAACATATAAATAGTAAATTACAGATACCCCCAAAAACAACTTAAGTATTACTTTACTCTTCAATGGATTGTAGAAACATTTTACTTTCACGGTCTCCTCTTCACGGTCTCCTGCTACAGTAAGATTCAGGTAGAGTGTAAACTCCTCTTTCCACAATTTCCAGCTCTTCACCGGGTTGTTTGTGTCCAAGCATAATGTTGATGGTGGTTTTAATCCAAGTGCACTCTCCATCTTGCAACAAGGTTTTTCACTGCCTTCAGCTGCTTTGGAGGCCTTCTTGCTAGCTAGCTACTTAGCTTACTTAGCTTACTTAGCTAGTCACTTCCAAGTTTGATAGTCTCTCAATGGCAAAAGTATTTTTTCTGCTTACAACTTTGTCTCTGCTGTCACCATGTTTCATATCTGTTTTGTCTCTTATCTTAAACTGTACAGAGTGGATGGTTAAAGCATTTCCTCTGCTTAACTATTATTTATTAATGGTCAACATCTCAGCACCAATACATGCGTGCTGGTCACTGAAGTAGGAACAAGTATTGCACACAGTGTCCCCACTGCAACACATAACAATAATATTGTTACAACCTCGACAGGACTCGGTAATCAATACCCTCCCCGATTTGGATCTAAGGTTGACCAGATCCAACCCCAAACATGTCAGAGATGAGAGAGACACGAGTCCAAGTTCGATCAGATCTGTATCAGACCCAAATGGTTCTGAAACATAAAGAATACATTTTCTTTCACGTGCAAGCCAGCAAAAATGTTTTGACTTGTCTGCTAGTGACGTTTCACGTGTTCATTTTCTGTTCTAAAATAATGGATTTACGGTCTACAGCTAAGTATTTTCATAATGACATCTCTATACAGTGGGGGAAAAAAGTATTTGACCCCCTGCTGATTTTGTAAGTTTGCCCACTGACAAAGAAATGATCAGTCTATATTTTTAATGGTAGGTTTATTTGAACAGTGAGAGACAGAATAACAAAAAAATCCAGAAAAACGCATGTGAAAAATGTTATAAATGGAATTGCATTTTAATGAGGGAAATAAGTATTTGACCCCTCTGCAAAACATGACTTAGTACTTGGTGGAAAAATCCTTGTTGGCAATCACAGAGTTCAGATGTTTCTTGCAGTTGGCCACCAGGTTAGCACACTTCTCAGGAGGGATTTTGTCCCACTCCTCTTTGCAGATCTTCTCCAAGTCATTAAGATTTCGAGGCTGACGTTTGGCAACTCGAACCTTCAGCTCCCTCCACAGATTTTCTATGGGATTAAGGTCTGGAGACTGGCTAGGCCACTCCAGGACCTTAATGTGCTTCTTCTTGAGCCACTCCTTTGTTACCTTGGCCGTGTGTTTTGGGTCATTGTCATGCTGGAATACCCATACACAACCCATTTTCAATGCCCTGGCTGAGGTTCTCACCCAAGATTTTACGGTACATGGCCCCGTCCATCGTCCCTTTGATGCGGTGAAGTTGTCCTGTCCACTTAGCAGAAAAACACCCCCAAAGCATAATGTTTCCACCTCCATGTTTGACGGTGGGCATGGTGTTCTTGGGGTCATAGGCAGCATTCCTCCTCCTCCAAACACGGCGATTTGAGTTGATGCCAAAGAGCTCCATTTTGGTCTCATTTGACCACAACTCTTTCACCCAGTTGTCCTGTTCATTGGCAAACTTCAGGCGGGCATGTATATGTGCTTTCTTGAGCGGGGGGACCTTGCGGGCACTGTAGGATTTCAGTCCTTCACGGCGTAGTGTGTTACCAATTGTTTTCTTGGTGACTATGGTCCCAGCTGCCTTGAGATCATTGACAAGATCCTCCCGTGTAGTTCTGGGCTGATTCCTCACCGTTCTCATGATCATTGCAATTCCACGAGGTGAGATCTTGCATGGAGCCCCAGGCCGAGGGAGATTGACAGTTATTTTGTGTTTCTTCCATTTGCGAATAATCGCACCAACTGTTGTCACCTTCTCACCAAGCTGCTTGGCAATGGTCTTGTAGCCCATTCCAGCCTTGTGTAGGTCTACAATCTTGTCCCTGACATCCTTGGAGAGCTCTTTGGTCTTGGCCATGGTGGAGAGTTTGGAATCTGATTGACTGATTGCTTCTGTGGACAGGTGTCTTTTATACAGGTAACAAACTGATATTAGGAGCACTCCCTTTAAGAGTGTGCTCCTAATCTCAGCTCGTTACCTGTATAAAAGACACCTGGGAGCCAGAAATCTTTCTGATTGAGACGGGGTCAAATACTTATTTCCCTCATTAAAATGCAAATAAATTAATAATATTTTTCACATGCGTTTTTCTGGATGCTTTTGTTGTTATTCTGTCTCTCACTGTTCAAATAAACCTACCATTAAAATTATAGACTGATCATTTCTTTGTCAGTGGGCAAACTTACAAAATCAGCAGGGGGTCAAATACTTTTTTCCCCCACTGTAGTTAGATGGAGAATATTATTTAAGTATTCAGAAATGTTTACCTTATTTCTGTTTACCACATATTTTAGAGGGAGGATTTTTTTATGTGATGATTGCGTGACAGCAACGCATAATTCGGTTTTGTCCATAACTAGGGCTTTAAAGTGTGACCAAATGCGACCAAACATGCAATCAAATATTTTGTTGTGTGACCTAGAGTTTTATATTGGGAGCACCGTGGAAAAAAGTATTCAATCCATAACAATATTTCGCTTCAACACTCTTCTGTACAATGCTCAAACAAGACAGGCTGAAAAAAATCTACCAGATAATAATTGTTGTGATTAGGCTTTGCTTTACCTCAGCCTCCGATAGAGTCCTCTCTCTCACTCCTGCGGCTGCCTAGGCCTTAAAAAAAGCCCCGCCGGCCGGTGCCTGTCACTGAACAGGCACACAGACAGTTCCTCCACACTGTGCCTGTTTCTCTCAGCATGCACTCAACAGATTCTTCCAAAACAACAACGATGATGGATATGAATCCACGTATGTTTTCTCTAATATAATATTAGTTTGTGTGTCTTTATCTCTGCAAAACGCAAGTTAGCTCATCTAAGGAAGCTGGCATGTGCCTAAATAATGCTAATTGCTAATGCTAATCTCTCACTAGCTAGCTAAATGCCTTTTATCTAAATGCACTAGCTATGGCAAAGCCAACGTTAGCTCTAATACAGGTTTCTACCAGTGGTTGTATATTTCACCATGTTGTATGTGCAACGGCATGTTCTGAATCAGACAGCCTATTCTAAAAACTTTGTCTAAATATAACATTATGCATCTATTGGAATGCTATTACGGTTCCCTGGGAAACACTGACCAGCACTTTCGTTGATACCCTGTCATAACTCCTACCTGGATTTTTCATTTGTTTTCATGCCAAACAACACCAATCATAGAATTATAATAATTGTTATATTTCTATGATTCCAACAGTTCACCCAAGTGTTTTGATCTATTACTATTCAAATCAAAATATTTTGATAGAAAAATATAAAATAGATTTTTTGCCCATATCACCCTAACAATCTGGTAACTTTACCATTATGCAAACATTTGGTGGCACAGAAAGAAAGAAAAAAAGGTTATGTTCTCCAGGAGTGCTTCAAAAGTATTTAGGATTCATAAAGGCCTAATGTAGGCAATATCTCAATCAATTAAAATTATATATATATTTCTGGCCAAGTCTATGGGCCAAATGTCCCCTCCCCTTCCAAAATTCGAAAGATGCTTACACCTGTTAAATCGTGATTTGTCCAACTTTTCAGTGGAGAAAAACCAGCGCTTCGGGAAACAACTGTTAGTCATTGCATCGCACATTCTTTTGACAGATGTTACAATACTAGGGCCCTATAAAATCTGTTAAAATTCAGTTTTGCATTTTCCCACATTTAGTTTTCCAGTAAAAAAAATCCCTGGTCAGATTTTTTCAGTCCATGTCAATGCATGAATCACATCAGAAGAAATGTTTTGAGTGTAATTCCCCTCTAACGGCACACCTAGCGAGAGAGGAATGTATTTGGCTAGCAAGGTTTCTGTACTGCGCATATGAAGGTGAAGTCAGCTAAACAAATGCTAATCATGATATCATTCTGCCAGGACGGCAGAGAACATTTAATTGATGTTCTCTTACCCACAAGGCAGTTATCATTATCATCGCTAACTGGCTACAATGACAGACAAATGCACACCACAGACAGCGCCATCCCATGTAGTTGCTTCTTTATAAAGTTTAGAAACAAATCACCAATGCATTATTTTAATATCTTGTGAGAAACTTGTACAAATCAATACATTTTATTTTAAATTCAAAATATTCAGTTAATCTTATGAATTCATAATATTGCTGAAATCTGTTTTAATGTCTGGATTCCATCCTCATTCTTTTTATAGGGCCCTACGATACCATTACAATACCAGTTATGTTACATAGTCTGTCCATGAGAGATTATAAAATATGTCACAACGATATTTTAAATAAAGATTGTACCCATTGGGAGATAAATTCCACAGAATTTGTATATTTAAAACACAATAGCCAACATACAGTGTAGGATGTTTATTATGAATACGTTTTTCTCAACAGTATATACTGTAACTATAGCCTTTGCTAATTTGTGTGCTAATTTGTATTTCACTTAACGGCATCTTCAAAAATCTTAATCTTCAAAAATCTTAATCTTAAAAGTTCATATATGATGTAACCATTAAAAGGTATGCTCCTAAATGGATAAGAGTAATAAAAGAGGAGATGAAGGAGGGATGAAGGAGATAAGCTTTAGTTTAAACCCAGAGCACACGCTTTTAAGAGTCCCTGAAGCCCAGTCCAGTTCGATGCGATTCACTCACTTCAAAATCCATCATCACCATCGAATGAATAACCCCTGTTCCTCTTCAACGGTTTAAATAGAAACCCTGGCAACATCCTGTGCGAGAAATTGTGTCACTCTTAAAGAATTAACTCAGAGGAAATTTACAAGCATTACTGGGGAGTGTTTTTTTCTGCATTTACATACATCAAAGACAGGGTTTCTGATTCAATTGGCGGGATTGTCTGAATATGGGCCAGGCCAGAGGGTTAGATACTGTGTATATACAGCAAATTAAATTCAAATCAACTAAATGTTGTTTGTAAACAATATGTTACA
Source organism: Brachymystax lenok tsinlingensis (assembly GCA_030435695.1). Classification (NCBI taxonomy): domain Eukaryota; kingdom Metazoa; phylum Chordata; class Actinopteri; order Salmoniformes; family Salmonidae; genus Brachymystax; species Brachymystax lenok. The sequence goes on along the minus strand of CM059800.1, from coordinate 5,076,868 downwards.
ACCAACTAATTGCAGCATTACCGCAAAAATGACACACCTACTCATTCAAGGGTTTTTCTACATTGTAGAATAATAGTGAAGACATCAAAACGATGAAATAACATATATGGAATCATGTAGTAACAAAAAAATATTTAATATTTTAGATTCCTCAAAGTAGCCACCGTTTTATTCTTAAAAACAGCTTTGCACACTCTTGGCATTCTCTCAACCAGCTTCACCTGGAATGCTTTTCCAACAGTCTTGGAAGGAATTCCCACAAATGCTGAGGACTGCACTGCTTTTCCTTCACTCTACTTGTCCAACTCATCTCAAACCATCTCAATTGGGTTGAGGTCGGGGGATTGTGGAGACCAGCTTATCTGATGCAGCACTCCATCACTCACCTTCTTGGTGAAATAGACCTTACATAGCCTGGAGGTGTGTTGGGTCATTGTCCTGTTTAAAAACAAATGATAGTCACACTAAGCACACACAGATGGGATGGCGTATCGCTGCAGAATGCTGTGGTAGCCATGATGGATAAGTGTGCCTTGAATTCTAAATAAATCACTGACTGTGTACCAGCAAAGCACCCCCACACCATCACACCTCCTCCTCCATGCTTCACGGTGGGAACCACTCATGCGGAAATCATTATACACTGCGTCTCATAAAGACACAGCGGTTGGAACCAAAAATCTCAAATTTGGACTCATCAGACCAAAGGACAGACTTCCACCGGTCTAATGTCCATTGCTCGTATTTCTTGACCCAAGCAAGTCTCTTTTTCTTAATGGTGTCCTTTAGTAGTGGTTTCTTTGCAACAATTTGACCATGAAGGCCTGATTCACGCAGTCTCCTCTGAACAGTTAATGTTAAGATGTGTCTGTTACTTGAACAATGTGAAGCATTTATTTTGGCTGCAATCTGAGGTGCAATTAACTCTAATGAACTTATGCTCTGCAGAAGAGGTAACTCTGGGTCTTCTTTTCCTTTGGCGGTCATCATGAGAGCCAGTTTCATCATAGCGCTTGATGGTTTTTGCGACTGCACCAAATTTTCCGGATTGACTGACCTTCATGTCTTAAAGTAATGATGGACTGTAGTTTCTCTTTGCTAATTTGAGTTGCCATAATATGGACTTGGTATTTTACCAAATAGGGCTATCTTCTGTATACCCCCCTACCTTGTCACAACACAACTGATTGGCTCAAATGCATTAAGAAGGAAAGAAATTCCACAAATTAACTTTTAACAAGGCACACCTATTAATTGAAATGCATTCCAGGTGACTACCTCATGAAGCTGGTAGAGAGAATGCCAAGAGTGTTCAAAGGAAAAGGGTGGCACACTTTTTTTGGTTACTTCATGATTCCATATGTGTTATTTCATAGTGTTGATGTCTTCACTATTATTCTACAATGTAGACATTTTTAAAAATAAAGAAAAAAACACTTTAATGAGTAGGTGTGTGTCACACCACCCTTCGCTTTGGCTCCCCCTCCTGTCCAGTTCAGGAGTTCGGCGTCGCCGGCCTTCTAGCTGCTGCCGAACCTACTGCTGGCAAACGCCCTTCACTCATCAACCCCAGACTTGTTTCGTCATCATTACACAAACCTGGTTCCAATCCCCAGTCACTGTATATATACTATCACTGTATATATACTCCCTCTGCCATTTGTCTTTGTCGTTCATTGCAAATGTTACTTGTTTTCCTGAGAGGAATGTCTCCTACTATTTCCGGAGTACTTTATATTTTGCACTTTGGGTTCGCCTTGCGCCTTTTGGTTTATGAAGATATATTTTGAGCACAGCAGCGTTTGGGTTTCGTCCCGCTTTGAACTAAATTAACTCAGTAGTTCTAAACCTGCGACTGCCTCCTGCCTACTCTTCTCTACACCAGTGACAGTGTCCAAACTTTTGACTGGTATTGTGTGTGTGTATATATATATTTGCAAAAAATATATGGGGGATTGGAAGTGATGCAGACAATTACATTGATGGAAGCTACAATACATCTGCAATATTAAAGCTGATCTACGCCATGCTGTGAATTTCATCCTTAAGGGTCCTTTTACAGAATTCAAGATAAAGATACAATAGGTGTTATTATTTTATATAGTGACACAAGGAAAATATACAAAATCTATAACAAATAACAATAATGAGTAAAAATAACATGGCTACACAGTATACAGGGATTACCAGTATTGAGTCGATGTGCAGGGATACGAGGTATAATTGAACAGTGCATTCTGGAAAGTATTCAGATCCCTTCACTTTTTCAAAATGTTGTTACGTTATGGCCTTATTAAAAAATGGATGAAATTGTTTTTTCCCCTCATCAATCTACACACTATCCCGTGTTCACTTCCGTTGCACACGGTGAAAAACGCAGCTGCTTCTTTATGGGACCAAACTATTTCAACCTTTTTTAATTTAAACCTTTTCAAAGTTTAAAACATAGCGATCGGTTCGTAAATGGAGGCAGCTGAAGTTTGAATCCTGTGAGGGTGAAATACAGTCAATAGACAGACTTGTCAGGGATTGTTTGGCGAGTAATCTGACTAGCTTAGCTATAAAGTTACATTTAGCTGGCTATCTAACGTTACCTAGAACAGCAATAACAGAAACACTTAACCGCTAAAACATATTTTCTTCTTAACCTTTATTTAACTAGGCAAGTCAATTAAGAACAAATTCTTATTTACAATGATGGCCTACCCCGGCCAAAACCGGACAACACTGGGCCAATTGTGCGGCGCCCTATGGGACTACCAATCATGGCCAGGTGTGATACAGCCTGGATTTGAACCAGGGACTGTAGTGAGGCCTCTTGCACTGAGATGCAGTGCTTAGATCACACTGCACCACTCGGGATCCCAACATATGGGCAGCAGAAATCTATGCAGTGGTGAGAAAAGCATGGAGCCGAATTTATCAAAGAAAGAAGGTGCCAATTGCATGGCTAATCTCATGACGGAGATAAGGAGTCTAGGTACAAAAATTGAAAAGAAGATGGACAAAATGAAGCTGAGTATTGAAAAAGGAATGAATAGTAAAGTTGACAGCTTACGTATATCTTTGGAGAAAGCCATTCAGGATAATCATGCAGCTTTGCTGACTCAACTGGAGAATAATAACAAGCAGCTACAAGACCACATAGCTCTAGAAGTTGGACGTCTGGAGTCCCGTGTAGAATTCCTAGAATCTGGGAGAATAGGCGCTGCCTAAAGAACAAACTTCGTCCCAGACGTGTCTATCTTAGTGGCAGGACTGCCAGGTGATGAAAACGAGGACCTAATTTCCAAAGTGAACCAGTTGATATCGGTAGGATTAGGCTGCGAAACAGAGGTGATTGCAGTTGAGAGGATGAGGGAGAGAGTGAAAAGGTCCCGGGGTTGTGAAGGTGGAGTGTCGGTTCGTGAAGTGTCTCTGTTACGGAAAAAACAAAAGCTGCGAGACCATCCTGATTATAATAAAGTATTCCTTCGATCACACCGATCGCCTCACACCAATCGCCTAATAGAACTGAAACTATTTTGTCACTGGAAGCGGACAGGTCATGAAACAAGATCAACCAGAGAGACAACGCAGACAAGGACATAGGGTGGACACACTACATACTGAGGGGCTTCCCATCCCCTACGAGATTCGATTTCAATAGCGTATTGGAATGTTAATGGATGGACTACCTTGAACAATAAATTACGAATAATAATACTACAATCCTTAAACCCAGACATTATCTTAATAAATGAAACGCATTTGCATCTGCAAGAAACTATTGATATTGAAGGGTATGTATGGTATGGACACAACAGAAAAACTCATGTGAAAGCCCCCAGAGGCTCTGGGAGAGTGGGAATATGTGTAAAGTCTGATATGATGAAAGCATATACAATTGAAATGATCAATAAAGCCATAGAAGGCATTATTGGTTTGCACTTTGAACATAGGGAGTCAGGTTATTGTTTTGTTGTGATTTCATGCTATTTGCCATCTGAACAGTCCAAATGGGGTACAGCATCCTCCTATAGTCATTTGTTAAGTCAAGTATACTTATACAGAAGCAGATCTTAACAGTTGGGGATCTTAACAGTTGAATTGGGAGGTTAGATCACTTTATATTGATGATATTTCATTGAGTGTTGCTTTGGATGACTTTGCTAATCATCATGGGGAAACCCTATTAGAATTCCTTCGGGACTCTAAACTGTGTATCATTAATGGAAGGATATGCCTTTTAAGTGCTAACTTTACATCCATATCTGGCAAAAGAAAAGCTGTGGTGGACTATATAGTTATCCTCCACGACTGTCTAGAAAATTGTTTGGAATTTAAGGTGTTATCTCCTTCACAGATGGTTGAAACATGCAGATGTTTTGACTTAATTGTAGACAAAAGTAGACTTTCTGTTCATTCTCTTTAATTTATAATCTTTTCTGTTGGCCATGAACTTTCTCAACCTGGTATTGCTATGCATCACACAGGGCAAAATATCTACAGTGGGGCAAAAAAGTACTTAGTCAGCCACCAATTGTGCAAGTTCTCCAACTTAAAAAGATGAGAGAGGCCTGTAATTTTCATCATAGGTACACTTCAACTATGACAGACGAAATGAGAAAAAGAAATCCAGAAAATCACATTGTAGGATTTTTTATTTATTTATTTGCAAATTATGGTGGAAAATAAGTATTTGGTCAATAACAAAAGTTTATCTCAATACTTTGTTATATACCCTTTGTTGGCAATGACAGAGGTCAAACGTTTTCTGTACGTCTTCACAAGGTTTTCACACACTGTTGCTGGTATTTTGGCCCATTCCTCCATGCAGATCTCCTCTAGAGCAGTGATGTTTTGGGGCTGTCGCTGGGCAACACGGACTTTCAACTCCCTCCAAAGATTTTCTATGGGGTTGAGATCTGGAGACTGGCTAGGCCACTCCAGGACCTTGAAATGCTTCTACGGCCACTCCTTCGTTGTTCGGCGTTGTGTTTGGGATCATTGTCATGCTGAAAGACCCAGCCACGTTTCATCTTCAATGCCCTTGCTGATGGAAGGAGGTTTTCACTCAAAATCTCACGATACATGGCCCCATTCATTCTTTCCTTTACACGGATCAGTCGTCCTGGTCCCTTTGCAGAAAACAGCCCCAAAGCATGATGTTTCCACCCCCATGCTTCACAGTAGGTATGGTGTTCTTTGGATGCAACTCAGCATTCTTTGTCCTCCAAACACGACGAGTTGAGTTTTTACCAAAAAGTTCTATTTTGGTTTCATCTGACATTCTCCCAATCCTCATCTGGATCATCCAAATGCTCTCTAGCAAACTTTAGACTTGCCTGAACATGTACTGGCTTAAGCAGGGGACACGTCTGGCACTGCAGGATTTGAGTCCCTGGCGCGTAGTGTGTTACTGATGGTAGGCTTTGTTACTTTGGTCCCAGCTCTCTGCAGGTCATTCACTAGGTCCCCGTGTGGTTCTGGGATTTTTGCTCACCGTTCTTGTGATCATTTTGACCCCACGGGGTGAGATCTTCGTGGAGCCCCAGATCAAGGAAGATTATCAGTGGTCTTGTATGTCTTCCATTTCCTAATAATTGCTCCCACAGTTGATTTCTTCAAACCAAGCTGATAACCTATTGCAGATTCAGTCTTCCCAACCTGGTGCAGGTCTACAATTATGTTTCTGGTGTCCTTTGACAGCTCTTTGGTCTTGGCCATAGTGGAGTTTGGAGTGTGACTGTTTGAGGTTGTGGACAGGTGTCTTTTTATACTGATAACAAGTTCAAACAGGTGCCATTAATACAGGTAACGAGTGGAGGACAGAGGAGCCTCTTAAAGAAGAAGTTACAGGTCTGTGAGAGCCAGAAATCTTGTTTGTTTGTATGTGACCAAATACTTATTTTCCACCATAATTTGCAAATAAATTCATTAAAAATCCAACAATGTCATTTTCTGGATTTTTTTTCCCTCATTTTGTCTGTCATAGTTGAAGTGTACCTATGATGAAAATTACAGGCCTCTCTCATATTTTTAAGTGAGAGAACTTGCACAATTGGTGGCTGACTAAATACTTTTTTGCCCCACTGTATATATGAACTGTAACTAACGCATTCTTCTTTTTTTCTGTATTTATTTGGTATGTATGTATGTATGTATGTATATATATTTGCAGTGTGTATGTATGTATATATGTATGTACAGTATATCACAAAAGTGAGTACACCCCTCACATTTTTGTAAATATTTGAGTATATCTTTTCATGTGACAACACTGAAGAAATGACACTTTGCTACAATGTAAAGTAGTGAGTGTACAGCTTGTATAACAGTGTAAATTTGCTGTCCCCTCAAAATAACTCTACACACAGCCATTAATGTCTAAACCGCTGGCAACAAAAGTGAGTACACCCCTAAGTGAAAATGTCCAAATTGGGCCCAAAGAGTCAATATTTTGTGTGGCCACCATCATTTTCCAGGACTGCCTTAACCCTCTTGGGCATGGAGTTCACCAGAGCTTCACAGGTTGCCACTGGAGTCCTCTTCCACTCCTCCATGACAACATCACGGAGCTGGTAGATGTTAGAGACCTTGCACTCCTCTAGCTTCCGTTTGAGGATGCCCCACAGATGCTCAGTAGGGTTTAGGTTGGGAGACATGCTTGGCCAGTCCATCACCTTTACCCTCAGCAAGGCAGTGGTCGTCTTGGAGGTGTGTTTGGGGTCGTTATCATGTTGGAATACTGCCCTGCGGCCCAGTCTCCGAAGGGAGGGGGATCATGCTCTGCTTCAGTATGTCACAGTACATGTTGGCATTCATGGTTCCCTCAATGAACTGTAGCTCCCCAGTGCCGGCAGCACTCATGCAGCCCCAGAACATGACACTCCCACCACCATGCTTGACTGTAGGCAAGACACACTTGTCTTTGTACTCCTCACCTGGTTGCCGCCACACACGCTTGACACCATCTGAACCAAATAAGTTTATCTTGGTCTCATCAGACCACAGGACATGGTTCCAGTAATCCATGTCCTTAGTCTGCTTGTCTTCAGCAAACTGTTTGTGGGCTTTCTTTTGCATCATCTTTAGAAGAGGCTTCCTTCTGGGACGACAGCCATGCAGACCAATTTGATGCAGTGTACGGCGTATGGTCTGAGCACTGACAGGCTGACCCCCCCTTCAACCTCTGCAGCAATGCTGGCAGCACTCATACGTCTATTTCCCAAAGACAACCTCTGGATATGACGCTGAGCACGTGCACTCAACTTCTTTGGTCGACCATGGCGAGGCCTGTTCTGAGTGGAACCGGTCCAGTTAAACCGCTGTATGGTCTTGGCCACTGTGCTGCAGCTCAGTTTCAGGGTCTTGGCAATCTTCTTATAGCCCAGGCCATCTTTATGTAGAGCAACAATTCTTTTTTTCAGACCCTCAGAGAGTTCTTTGCCATGAGGTGCCATGTTGAACTTCCAGTGACCAGTCAGTATGAGGAAGTGTGAGAGCGATGACACCAAATTTAACACACCTGCTCCCCATTCACACCTGAGACCTTGTAACACTAACGAGTCACATGACACCGGGAAGGGAAAATGGCTAATTGGGCCCAATTTGGACATTTTCACTTAGGGGTGTACTCACTTTTGTTGCCAGCGGTTTAGACATTAATGGCTGTTTGTTGAGTTATTTTGAGGGGACAGCAAATTTACACTCTTATACAAGCTGTACACTCACTACTTTACATTGTAGCAAAGTGTCATTTCTTCTGTGTTGTCACATGAAAAGATATACTCAAATATTTACAAAAATGTGAGGGGTGTACTCACTTTTGTGATATACTGTATATTATTTTACTGCTCTAGGGATGTAATTATTGTTTTGATGACCTTATTTACTATTATGTACTGATATGTTTTTACGCAGGAAGAAGAATGATCATTTAATTACCAGAGTTGTTTCAATTAATCCCATAAGGGATGGGTTGCCAATTGGCAATTTGACACAAAAATAAAACTGTATTAATTAATTCATTTCTGTCATGATTATCCTCTCTCGGGAATGACCAAGGCGCAGCGACGTAACCAGAATACATGTTTATTAACCAAAACGGGACGAGACGGAACAAAACAATAAACGATGAACAATACGTGAACCCTACCGCTAAATCCTAAACTGGACACAGAGATCTAAACCTAAACACGACTGACGAAACCTAACTACACACGAATGGCAGAACCTAACTAAACACGAAAGACAAGAACCTGACTTAACACGATAACCATAACAAACAATAACCCACAAAACTAAAGTGCAAACCCCAAACATATATATGGTTCCCAATTAGAGGTAACGAGACTCAGCTGCCTCTAATTGGGAACCATTATCCCAACATAGAAATAGACACCATAGAACACAAGCAACCCCTACACCAAAGCAAAACTAAACCCTCCAGCCTGTGCACTCAGGCCTGGGCGTTACAATTTCATTCATTCACAATACCCCATAATGACTAAGCAAAAACTGTTTTTTTGAAACTCTTGCAAATGTATTCAAAATAATCTTCTTGGATATGACGGCACACCTGTATTTGGGGAGTTTCTCCCATTCTTCTCTGCAGATCCTCTCAAGCTCTGTCAGTTTGGATGGGGAGCATCACTGCACAGGTATTTTCAGCTCTCTCCAGAGATGTTTGACCTCGTTCAAGTCCTGGCTCCGGCTGGGCCACTTAAGTACATTCAGAGACTTGTCCCGAAGCCACACCTGTGATGTCTTGGCTGTGTGCTAAGGATCATTGTCCTGTTGGCAGGTGAACCTTCGCCCCAGTCTGAGGTCCTGAGTGCTCTGGAGCAGGTTTTCATCAAGGATCGCTCTGTATTTTGCTCCGTTCATCTCTCCCTCGATCCTGACTAGTCTCCCAGTCCCATGCTGAAAAACATCCACAAAGCATGATGCTGCCACCACCATGCTTCACCGTAGGGATGGTGGCAGGTTTTCTCCAGATGTGACATTTGGTATTCAGGACAAAGAGTTCAATCTTGGTTTCATCAGACCAGGATATCTTGTTTCTCATTGTCTGAGAGTCATGTGCCTTTTACTGAGTCGTGGCTTCCATCTGGCCACTTTACCATAAAGGCCTGATTGGTGGAGTGCTGCAGAGACGGTTGTCCTTCTGGAAGGTTCTCCCATCTCCACAGAGGAACTCTGGAGCTCTGTCAGAGTGACTATCGGGTTATTGGTCACCTCCATGACCAAGGCCATTCTTCCCCAATTGCTCAGTTTGGCTGTGTGGCCAGCTCAAGGAAGAGTCTTTTGGGTTCCAAATTTCTTCCATTTAAGAATGATGGAGGCCACCATGTTCTTGGGGACCTTCAATACTGCAGTACTGTACCCTTCCCCAGATCTGTACCTCGACACAATCCGGTCTAAGCGCTCTACGGACAATTCCTTCAACCTCATGGCTTGGTTTTTTCTCTGACATGAACTTTGAACTGTGGGACCTTATATAGGCAGGTGTGTGCCTTTCCAAATCATGTCCAATCAATTCATTTTACCACAGGTGGAATCAAGTTGTAGAAACATCTCAAGTTGATCAATGGAAACAGGTTGAACCTGAGCTCAATTTAAAGTCTCATAGCAAAGGGTCTGAAGATCTATGTAAATAAGGTATCTGTTTTTAATTTTTAATACATTAAAAAAAAAAAAAAAAAAAACTGTTTTCGCTTTGTCATTATGGGTTATTGTGTGTAGATTAATTCGGAAAGTGTTTTATTTAATCCATTTTAGAATAAGGCTGTAATGTAACAAAATTTTGAAAAAAGTCAAGGGGTCTGAATACTTTCCGAATGCACTACTGTATACACTGAGTATACAAAACATTAAGAACACCTGGTCTTTCCATGGCATAGACTGACCAGGTGAATCCAGGTGAAGCTATGAACTCTTGTTGATGTCACTTGTAGAAGAAGGGGAGGAGACAGGTTAAAGGATTGTTAAGCCTTGAGACAAGTGAGACATTAATTGTGTATTTGTGCCATTCAGAGGGTGAATGGGCAAGACAAAACATTTAGTGCCTTTGAACGGGGTATGATAGTTGGTGCTAGGCACACCGGTATGTTTCAAGAACTGTACCACTGCTGGATTGTTTATGCTCAACAGTTTTGTGTGTGTATAAAGAATGGTCCCGACCAAAGGACATCCATCCAGCTTGACACAACTGTGGGAAGTATTGGAGTCAACATGGTCCAGCATCCCTGTGGAACGCTTTTGACCCCTTGTGGAGTCCATACCCAGACGAATTGAGGCTGTTCTGAGGGAAAAAGGGGGGAGTGCAACCCAATATTAGGAACACATTCCTAATATTGAAGTGCACCCCCCTTTGCCCTCAGAACATCCTCAGAACCCAGCAGAATTGCAGTTCTTTACACAAACCGGTGCGCCTGGCACCTACTACCATACCCTGTTTAAAGGCACTTAAATATTTTGTCTTGCCCGTTCACACTCTGAATGGCACACCTACACAATCCATGTCTCAATTGTCTCAAGGCTTAAAAATCCTTATTTAACCTGTTTCCTCCCCTTCATCTACACTGATTGAAGTGAAGTTAACAAGGGAAATCAACAAGGGATCCTAGCATTCACCTGGATTTACCTGGTTCTCTTTGTAATGGAAAGAACAGGTGTCCTACCCCCTACAAAAAAGAGCAGGTGTCCCTAATGTTTTGTACACTCAGTGTATATCAGAGGTGGGCCCAAGTCACTATTATTCAAGTCACAAGCTCAGAGTATAGCGGGTCAAGTCTCGAGTCAAGTCAAGTCTCAAGTCTAGTAAAAAAAAAAAAATGAATTATGCAATGACTTGTTCAACTTAAACTCTTTGTTTATTTATTGAGGCTACCAGACAGCCCTTGGTCCCATGTTTCATGAGCTGAAATAAAAAGGTTCTAGAAGTGTTCCATTCACACAAAAATATTTTTTCATTATTGTGCACAAATTTGTTTACATCCCTGTTAGTGATCATTTCTCCTTTGCCAAGATAATCCATCCACCTGACAGGTGTGGCATATCAAGAAGCAGATTAAACAGCATGGTCATTACACAGGTGCACCTTGTGCTGGGGACAATAAAAGGCCACTCTAAAATGTAGTTTTGTCACACATAACCATGCCACAGATGTCTCAAGTTTTGAGGGAGCGTGCAATTGGCATGCTGACTGCTGGAACGTCCACCAGAGCTGTTGAAAGATCATAAGCAGCCTCAAACATTGTTTTAGAGAAATTGGCCTCACAACCACAGACCACGTTTATGGTGTTGTGTGGCGAAGCGGGTTGTTGACATCAACATTGTGAACAGAGTGCCCCATGGTGGCGGTGGGGTTATGGTATGGGCAGGCTTTAGCTACGGACAACAAACGCAATTGCATTTTATTGATGGCAATTTCAATGCACAGTGACACTGTGACGAGATCCTGAGACCCATTGTCATGCCATTCATCCACCGCCATCACCTCATGTTCCAGCATGATAATGCACAGCCAAATTCTGGAAGCTGAAAATGTCCCAGTTCTGGCCTGCATACTCACCAGACATGTCACCCATTGAACTTGTTTGGGATGCATTGGATCGTCGTGCATGACAGCGTGTCACGCCAATATCCAGCAACTTCACACAGCGATTGGTGAGGAGTGGGACAACATTCCATAGGCCACAATCATCAGCCTGATCAACTCTATGCGAAGGAGATGTGTCGCGCTGCATGGGGTAAATGGTGGTCACACCAGATACTGACTGGTATTCTGATCCACACCCCTACCTTTTTTTAAGGTATCTGTGACAAAGAGATGCATATCTGTATTCCCAGTCATGTGAACTCCATAGATTAAGGGATAATTTATTTATTTCTGTTGACTGATTTCCTTATATGAACTGTAACTAAGTAAAGTCATCAAAATTGTTGTATCTTGCGTTTATATTTTTGTTCACTATAATTGTAAAATTTGGACCTTGTAGCAGTTGTAAGGGCATGAAATCAGCAGAAGGCAAAGCATTTTGACGTACTCAGTGTAGATTTATTTACAGGTCTTGGTGATCCAATGATGAACGTGCCATGTGATAGAAAATATACTAGTAGATTGAGCAAATATACACGGCAATAGCCCAAAACATATGTATCAGGCTTTACATGTCCCATCTGAACGGACACTGGTAGAGGGCAAGACTGTACAGCCTCCCCTTGAGAAACTAAACTGAATCTGTCTAACAGGAGTGTGGAGCGCAGGCCACGTAGCCTATGTCTTTGCGTACTGAGGCGGACACACTCCTATTACGCACAACAAAACATAGGACACAGGCACACAGAACTCCAACCTTACCCGGGAAATATGAACAGGAAAACATACATTAAGGAAAACATACATTAAATTAACAGAACTTTTACCTCATGAGTCTTGCGAATGTTCATGTGCACTATAAACATCGCGACCACTTAGAGCATGGTGTCATGATCGCTTGAATGAGCGGACCAACGTGCAGCGCGAGTTCCGTTCCACATCTTTTAATTAGGTGAAACTTAAACAACTAAACCAATAAGCAACGATCTGAACAAAACTGTGTAGTGCAGCAACACATACACAATACAAAACAATGACCCACAAAGCAAGTGGGGAAATGAACTAACTTAAATATGGTCCCCAATTAGAGGTAACGACAAACAGCTGCCTCTAATTGGGAACCATCAAAAAACCAAACATAGAAAATAAAACATAGACCAAAACCCCCCTAATCACATCCAGTCCAAAACACCCTAGATTAGCCAGAAGGCTATCTGTGGCCAGGACGTGACAGTACCCCCCCCCCCAAAGGCGCGGACTCCGACAAAAAGTCAATGGGAAGGGTTTTCCGGTGGAGCTTCGCCCTCGGCGGCGGATCCGGTGCGGGCCGTGCCGGCCCGAGAAGACGCACCAGAGGCCCGGTGCGTGGAGCCGGAACAGGAGTCATCGGACTCGGGAGACGCACAGTAGGGCTGGTGCATGGAGCAGGAAGAGGACGTGCTGGGCTCCGAAGGCGCACAGGGGACCTTATGCGTGGAGCAGGAACAGGGCGTGCCGGGCTCCGGAAGGCGCACAGGGGATCTGATGCGTGGAGCAGGAAGAGGACGTGCCGGGCTCTGAAGGCGCACAGGGGACCTGATGCGTGGAGCAGGAACAGGACGTGCCGGGCTCTGAAGGCGCACAGGGGACCTGATGCGTGGAGCAGGAAAAGGACATGCCGGGCTCCGAAGGCGCACAGGGGACCTGATGCGTGGAGCCGGAAGAGGTCGTGCCGGGCTCTGAAGGCGCACAGGGGACCTGGTGCGTGGAGCAGGAACAGGTCGTGCCGGGCTCTAAAGGCGCGCAGGGGACCTGGTGCGTTGAGCAGGAACAGGACGTGCCGGGCTGTGAGAACGCACAGGAGGCCTGATGCAGGGAGTTAATACAGAACGCACCTGGCTGGGAAGACGTGGCCAGGACGTGACACATGGTAAGAAATGGTTGGCTATAAAATGTGAATGTATCGTAAGCCTATCAGACAGAAATGTCTACGTGTTGCAATAAACAATACGTGGATGGAATGATGAAACGCTAGCAATTATTGTAGTATTAGATGGAATAAAGATTTACCACATAGGACCTATGTATTTAAACACGTGAAAAAAAATAGGCATATGCTAGTAATTGCTGCCCCATTGCTGGTAAGCTTGCAAAGTAAACAGTTAAAGTTCTTGATAACCAAACAATTTTTGGAGCTGCATATTTATTTATTAATGGCAATCCTCTCTCCCTACAAATTGATGTTTGCGCTGCACCTGATCCTATAGCTGTACAGCACATCAGCAATCTGTTCGCTAGCTCACCCGATCTGTGTTGATTGACAGTTTGGTGATCCAATCAGAGTGCAAAACGTGTCTTTCACTAGCCAATCTGTTGCATGTTTTTTTTGCATGTGCGAAGCTGCGGCTACTGTCTCTGGCTGTGTGTAGAGTAATCCACGTAGACTCTGTGCCACAAAATGAGAAACAAAACATTACAAACCTGGCCAAATAATTTTAAGTCTCAAGTCAAAGTCGAGTCCGAATCTTGAGGCTCCAAGTCAAGTCTCAAGTTATTTTATTTTTTTATCAAGTCAAGTCTCAAGTCATCAAATGTGTGACTCTCCGGTGTATGTACATATTTACAACTAGTTTTATATTCTATACAGTTGCTGCAGTTAAAAGTGGTGTATAAACAAGGATACTTGTCCATAGAATGACGAGTGAGTAACAAGGATAAATGTCCAGAGGGAGGGTAAAATGTCCATAGGGGAGCAGGAGGAGGTAAGGATAGAAATTCCAGGGGGCAGGAGGGGGACAGGGGTCGCAGGTAGCTGACGAGTGACGAATTATTTGGGTTCCTGGATCCATTCACAGCATTATACGGCTGCATTGAGACTTATCAATGACCCAAGACCAGCTCAGTTAATCCCTACCATTGTCTCGCTGAGTTGTCGTAATGCATCAGCAAATCCAAGGGGCGTAAGTAGACACAATGTAACTAACCTGATTTATGTCCCCCTAACTTTCCTGAATGCCTCTGCTGATCCTACAACTATTGTATGGAGTAATCATGTACCTATGAGTTATGCTGTTAGCACTGAGGCAATGTGCCCAGGTAGGAAGTCCACTGTGTTCAGCTCCAAATTCTGGGCCTAATATAGTGTATAAGAGGTCATACAATATGTTTTGTAGTGATTCCTATGTTGTTGATGTAATTCATTGGTGGTCTGTGGTGTGTAATGAGGAGTAACCAGACGTTGCACTTTAGACATTTATGAAATTGCCATTTTTACAATTACTAATAAGGATGCACTCATTTAACAAAATGACTGTAAAAACTGTTAAATCCATGTGGATTGATGAGGAATTGAGAAATGGTATGATTGAGAGGGATGAGGCAAAAGGAATGGGACATATGTATGGGTGCACAACTGATTGGCAAAAAGTACTACAAATTGAGAAATCATGTGACTTAACCAAATAAAAATAATGACTATTAAACAAAGATACATTTTATAAAGAATGATAGTACAAATCTTTGGAGAACCTTAAATGACATTTTGGGCAAAAAGGCAAACTTAGCTCCATCAATCTTTGAATCAGACGGTTAATTCATAACAAAACCTGCTGATATTGCCAATAACTTTTATGTTTTTTTTCATTGGCAATATAAGCAAACTTAGGCATGACATGCCTGCAACAAACACTGACAATACACATCCAAGTATAACTGATCAAATTATGAAAGACAATTTTGAATTCCATAAAGTGAGTGTGTAAGAGGTGAAGAAATTATTGTTGTCTATCAACAATGACAAGCCACCGGGGACTGACAACTTTGATGGAAAATTACTGAGGATAATAGCGGACGATATTGCCACTCCTACTTGCCATATCTTCAATCTAAGCCTACTAGAAAGTGTGTGCCCTCAGGCCTGGCGGGAAGCAAAAGTAATTCCACTACCCAAGAATAGTAAAGCCCCCTTTACTGGCTCAAATAGCCGACCAATCAGCATGTTACTAACCTTTAGTACACTTTTGTAAAAAAATATGTTTTACCAGATACAATGCTATTTTACTGTAAACAAATTGACAACAGAATTCCAGCATGCTTATAGGAAAGGACATTCAACAAGCACGGCACATACACAAATCACTGATGATTGGCTAGGAGAAATTGATGATAAAAGGATTGTGGGAGCTGTTTTGTTAGACTTCAGTGTCTCTTTTGACATTATTGATCATAGTATGCTGATGAAAAAATTGATATGTTATGGCTTTACACACCCTGCTATATTGTGTAACAGAACACAGAGGGTGTTTGTTAAAGGAAGCCTCTCCAACATAATGCAGGCAGATTCATGATTTCCGCAGTGCAGCTGTCTAGGCCCGTTACATGTCATTAGTAAAGATTGAAAAATGTAAGTAAAGTCAGTGTGTCTATGTATATGGATGACTCAACACTGTACACATCAGCTACTACAGCGAGTGAAATCAATGCAAAACTTAACAACAACACTTGATGAAAACCTCTGGAGCAGGTTTTCATCAAGGATCTCTCTGTACTTTGTTCCGTTCATCTTTCCCTTGATCCTGACTAGTCTCCGGGTCCTTGCCGTTGAAAAACATCCCTACAGCATGATGCTGCCACCACCATGCTTTACCGTAGAGATGGTGCCATGTTTCCTCCAGATGTGACGCTTGACATTCAGGCCAAAGTGTTCTTGGTGATTTTTGTTTCTCATGGTCTGTCTTTAGGTGCATTTTGGCAAACTCCAAGCAGGCTGTCACGTGTGTTTTACTGAGGAGTGTCTTCAGTCTGGCCACTCTACCATAAAGGCCTGATTGGTTGAGTGCTGCAGAGATGGTTGTTCTTCTGGAAGTTTCTCCCATCTCCACAGAGACACTCTGGAGCTCTGTCAGAGTGAATATTGGGTTCTTGGTAACCTCCCTGACCAAGTCCCTTCCCCCCGATTGCTCGGTTTAGCCGGGCGGCAAGCTCTAGGAAGAGTCTTGGTGGTTCCAAACTTTTTCATTTAAGAATGATGGAGGACACTGTGTACTTGGGGACTTTCAATGCTGCAAAATGTTTTTGGTACCCTTCCCCTGATCTGTGCCTCGGCACAATACTGTCTCGGAGCTCTATGTACAATTCCTTCGACCTGATGGCTTGGTTTTTGCTCTGACATGCAATGTCAACTGTGGGACCTTATATAGACAGGCATGCGCCTTTCCAAATCATGTCCAATAAATTGAATTTACCACAGATGGACTCCAATGAAGTTGTAGAAACATCTCAAGGATGATCAATGGAAACAGGTTGCACCTGAGCTCAATTTCGAGTCTCATAGCAAAGGGTCTGAATAATACAGTACCAGTCAAAAGTTTGGACACCTACTCATTCAAGGGTTTTTTCTTCATTTTGACTATTTTCTACATTGTAGAATAATAGTGAATACATCAAAACTATGAAATAACACATATGGAATCATGTGGTGGCCAAAAAAGTGTTAAACAAATCTAAATGTATTTAGATTCTTCAAAGTAGCCACCCATTGCCTTGATGACAGCTTTGCACACTCTTGGAATTCTCTCAACCCGATTCACGTGGAATGCTTTTCCAACAGTCTTGAAGGAGTTCCTACATATGCTGAGCACTTGTTGGCTGCTTTTTCTTCACTCTGCGGTCCACCTCATCCCAAACCATCTCAATTGGGTTGAGGTCAGGTGATTTTGGAGGCCAGGTCATCTGATGCAGCACTCCATTATTCTTCTTCTTGGTCAAATAGCCCTTATACAGCCTGGAGGTGTGTTAGGTCATTGTCCTGTTGAAAAACAGTTGATAATCCCACTAAACGCAAACCAGACAGAATGGCGTATCGCTGCAGAATGCTGTGGTAGCCATGCTGGTTAATTGTGTCTTGAATTCTAAATAAATCACTGACAGTGTCACCAGCAAAGCACCCCCACACCATCACACCTCCTCCTCCATGCTTCACGGTGGGAACCACACATGCAGAGATCATCCGTTTACCTACTCTGTGTCTCACAAAAATATCAAATTTGGACTCATCAGACCAAAGGACAAATTTCCACTAGTCTAATATCCATTGCTCGTGTTTCTTGGCCCAAGCTAGTCTTTTCTTCTTATTGGTGTCCTTCAGTAGTGGTTTCTTAGCAGAAATTCAACAATGAAGGCCTGATTCACGCAGTCTCCTCTGAACAGTTGATGTTGAGTGTCTGTTACTTGAACTCTTTGAAGCATTTACTTGGGCTGCAATTCCTGAGACTGGTAACTCTAATGAACTTATCCTCTGCAGCAGAGGTAACTCTGGGTCTTCCTTTCCTGTGGCGGTCATCATGAGTGCCAGTTTCATCATAGTGCTTGATGGATTTTGCGACTGCAACAAAGTTCTTGAAATGTTCCGTATTGACTGACCTTCATGTCTTAAAGTAATGATGGACTGTCGTTTCTCTTTGCTTAATTAGGCAGTTCTTGACATAATATGGACTTGGTCTTTTTACCAAATAGGGTTGTCTTCTGTATACCAACCATACCTTGTCACAACACAACTGATTGGCTCAAACGCATTAAGAAGGAAAGAAATTCCACAAATTAACTTTTAACAAGGCACACCTTTTAATTGAAATGCATTCCAGGTGACTACCTCATGAAGCTGGTTCAAGAATGCCAAGAGTGTGCAAAGCTGTCATCAAGGCAAAGGGTGCCTACTTTGAAGAATTGGAAACATGAAATATATTTTGATTTGCTTAACACTGTTTTGGTTTGTACATGATTCCATTTGTTTTGATGCCTTCACTATTATTCTACAATGTAGAAAATAGTAAAACTAAAGAAAAACCCTGGAATGAGTAGGTTAGTCCAAACTTTTGACGGGTACTGTTTGAAATGAAAATATTTCATAATTTTTTTATTTTATAAATGTGCTAAATGTTCTGAAAACCTGTTTTCGCTTAATCATGACTGGGTATTGTGTGTAGATTCATGAGGAAAAACATTTATTTAATCCATTTCAGAATAAGTCTGTAAAGTAACAAAATGTGAAAAAAGTCGGATCGGAGTCGTTATGCTCAAAGAGGGAGAAAAAGGTGTTTAGCTCGTCCAGTAGGGTGGTGTTGCTGTCCGCAACTGGCTTTCTTTTTGTAATCCATGATCGTTAGAAGCCCCTGCCACATACACCTCGTGTCCGACCCCCTGAATTGTCCACACTTTGTGTCTCACCACCTTGATTGATCTGGTAGGTTGTATTTGTACTGTTTAACCATACGCTTGTCTGCGGTATTCATCTCTCTTCTTCAGTTTCCTGACAAGGCTGCCGCCAATCCACGTGGTTTATGAGTCCGGTGGCTGAGTCTACGTATTCATTGACCTTATCTCCAGAGGCTACCAGAACATATTCCAGTCCGCGTGAACAAAACAGTGTTGGAGCGTGGATTCTGATTGGTCAGACCAGTGTTGTACAGACCTAACCACCAGAACTTCCCTCTTGAGTCTTTGTTTGTAGGTGGGGAGGAGCAAAATGGAGTCATGGTCCGATTTGCCTAAAGGAGGACGAGAGAGGGCTTTATACCCATGTCGAAAAGGTGTGTAGCAATGGTCAACAGTGTAATTTCCGCGAGTTGGACAGTCAATGTGTTGATAGTAATTCTGTGTTTGGATACCGGTCCCTGTATACAGAGCATACTGGGAAAAAGGCACAACCGGAAGGACGCGAGCTCCGTACAGGGCAGACCAACGGACGGGTAATGAACTTGACAATGTCTTGATGACTTGGGGGCATTGGGTTTAGAACAACAACGACAAAAACTGTAAACAAAAAAACACCCAAAAGGGTACTTGACAAGTGTGAGGGCAAAGGGGCAGGTGTTCGGGCACAGGTAGACCCCTATCTGTGCTCGTGCCTGCTACAGGGGCAGGCAACCATAAAATGTCTGTTTTACTGTAAGCTTAGGGGCCTTGCTACATTTTCATTTTCAGTATGGGGACAGTAGTCTTTAAAAAATGTGTCAAGCTGGGAAGATAAGGTACTGTAAGTAAACCATTTTTCCCCACCGACCTTCCATCCATTTATCGTCTAGCCCGGCCCTAAGCCATCCCTATTCATCACGACAGTGAGAGAGCCAAGAGGGACTTTTTCAGAGAGCCAGTTCGTCTTCTATACCAAACACTCCCTCATCCACCGTTGTACCTTTTCACCAGAAATCACACAGCTACATCAACTCAGCATGTTCCCTTCAAAAGAGAAACATTGCCCAGGCCCAGGAGGGAGGGATGTAGGGAAGGACAGAGGGAGGGGGAGAAAGAAAGTCAGAGACCAAGTTATTGTCCAAATGGCAGTATTTTTCCGATACAGTACGCTAATTTTGACCAGAGCCCTATGGTCCCTAGTGCAATATAAAGGGAATAGAGTGAAATTTAGGCCCCAGAATTACACAGCTTGACAAAAGGGCCAAGAAGTTGAGAGAGGGAGTGAAAAACCGGGGCGGCATCCCATGTAAAGTGTGTGTGTGCAAAGGGCCAGAGAGGCACTGGAGATAGAGATGGCTTTGAGTTAGCTCATCACACACAGACAGACCATCAGACGCCCCCACTGCTTTACAATGAGTACTGCTCTGCATGGGGACCTCTGAAAACTGCTTACCGAGCAGAAATGGCCCCTTTGTACTATTCAATAGCTTGGTAGAACAGTAATAAAAAAAAACATTTAATCTCCAAGTCCCTGATGCTAGAATATAAAGAGAAGCTTGGCCCTTGCAGTGGTGCACTTAGATAGCGCCGAGGATGCTTTGATTGTGTTATGGCTGACTTAAGAGGGAGACGAGGAAACAGAGAGGGGTTTGGCCAGAAAGATGCCCATTTGGCAGTTGAATGCATGGTTATTTTAAATGAAGGGCCGAGGTTGCGTCCAAAATGGCAACCTACTACCTACATAGCGAACTACTTTTGACCAGAACTCTATGGGACATAGGCCATGTCATTAATGACGTTAGAATGTTGTGTTTTAAATGTAATTTCCACTCCTAACAAGAAAAAACAGTAACGTTTTTAACTTGATCTTTGAACTTCCAAGTAAATTTTATGTAAATAGTGGATAGTATCCATTTACAGTGCATTTGTAAAGAATTCAGACCTCTTGACTTTAACCAGATTTTGTTACGTTACAGCCTTATTATAAAATGTATTAAATAGTTTTTATAATACCCCATAATGACAAAACAAAAACAGGTTTTTAGATTTTTTTGCAATTGTATTAAAAATAGAATACTTTACTCAGTACTTTGAAGCACCTTAGGCAGTGATTACAGCCTCGGGTCTTCTTGGGTATGACGCTACAAGCTTGGCACACCTGTATTTGGGGAGTATCTCCCATTCTTCTCTGCAAATCCTCTCAAGCTCTGTCAGGTTGGATGGGGAGTGTCGCTGCACAGCTATTTTCAGGTCTCTCTAGAGATGTTAGATCGGGTTCAATCTGGCTGGACCATTCAAGGACATTCAGAGACTTGTCCGGAAGCCACTCCTGCATTATCTTGGCTGTGTGCTTAGGGTCATTGTCCTGTTAGAAGGTGAACCTTCGCCCCAGTCTGAGGTCCTGAGCACTCTGGAGAAGGTTTTCATAGCATCTTTAAGAATGATGGAGGCCATGGTGTTCTTGGGGACCTTCAACGCTGCAGACTTTTTTTGGTACCATTCCCCATATCTGTGCCTTGACACAAACCTGTCTTGGAGCTCTACAGACAATTCCTTCGACCTCATGGCTTGGTTTTTGTTCTGACATGCACTGTCAACTGTGGGACGTTATATAGACAGGTGTGTGCCTTTCCAAATCATGTCCAATCAATTGTATTTACCATAGGTGGACTCCAATCAAGTAGTAGAAACATCTCAAGGATGATCAATGGAAACATGATGTACCGGAGGTCAATTTCGAGTCTCATTGCAAAGGGTCTGAATACTTACGTAAATAAGGTATTTCTATTTTTGATTTTTAATACATTTGTAAAAATAACAAAAAAAATGTTTTTGCTTTGTCATTATGGGGTATTGTGTGTAGATTGATGAGACATTTAAAAAAAAAATCATTTTAGAACAAGGCTGTAACATAACAAAATGTCAAGCAGTCTGAATACAATACTTTCTGAATGGACTATACTTTTTTAACTTCTTAGGGAGCGGCAGCAGAGGTGATGGTTTTGGAGAGCCTGGCGTGCCCAAAGTAAAATGCCTCCCATTCAGGCCCAGAAAATAGGATATGCACATATTTAGTACCATTGGATAGGGAACACTCTGAATTTTCCAAAAGTGTTAACCATTTGTCTGTGAGTAAAACAGAACGCATATGGCAGGCGAAACCCCAAGGAATTTCTGTCCTGGAAAAAGTGATTTTGACACATTGCTCATTTGGAACCCCTCCCTCATGAAAATGACCATATAAGGGCATATGAATGCAGTACCCATCGCTTCCTTTAGATGTCAACAGTCTCGAGACAGTGTAAATTTCATTTTGGATGAATTAGACCAGAGAAGAAGAGCAAACCAGGAAGTGTACTTTTTATGTCAACAGTACCCAGCGCGCGCTCCCGACAAGGCGCGCAGTGTCTTTTTTACCGTCTTTATCGATCAGTTTATATTCCGGTTTATTTATAATAGTAAATATACGTAAAAGTGTTCCGAAGGATACATTTAAAACTATGTTTGATTGTTCTTGGACAAGTTTATAGGTATAAGTTGAACGAGTTCTCGTCACGTTTCAATGGAGGAGTGGAGGCTGTCGTTTCTGATTATAATGCGCGAACCAAAATGGAGATTTATGGATAAAATACATTACTTTTTCTAACAAAAGAACCATGGATTGTCTTCGTTGGACACTTAGGATGACCTCAGCAGAAGTTCTTCAACAGGTAATTGATTTGTTTTCGCTGTGAAATGTGTTATGTGTGTGCCATGATGGCTAATGGATTCATGGCTATGTGAAAAATATGTGAGGTGCTACCCTCAAACAATCAAATGTGCTGCTTTCACCGTAAAGCCTTTTTGAAATCTGACAACGCTGTGATATTGCCAAGAAACATAGCTTTTGATGAGTATGGAACACTTGTATATTGGTGGATGTTTAATAATTCAACTTTTGGATTTTGAATTTGGCGCCTTGCATTTCACCTGGTAGTGTCGGGATTGGGGCGCTAGCGCCCCAGCAATCCCTGAGAGGGTAAAATATCTCTATGATCCGTGTGATACAGGGGTATGAGGCTGTAGGAAGGCTACACAATCAGTTGGCTCCCTTTAGCCTGAATGATGTCTGGCGATGCCTGCTGTTGATCAAGGTTGTGGGCAAGGCAGTGGTTGTAATGTTCGGGGTCACTTAGTAAGAGTAGCAGGGGCCATATCACTCACACACCCCCTCCATCTTGAGGCCAAAATATGATTCACACCTACATGGACAAGCTGGCATGAGTGCACACACACAGGCACGGATACGAACACATGGACATACAGACACACACAGGGAAAGTACTTATGCATCTCACAAATCACACACTCACAGCACTCACACATCGCACAAATTTGCACACACATTTCAATACTATACTGAACAGAAATGTAAAGTGTTGGTCCCATGTTTCATAAGCCTAAAATGTCTCTCCAATTTTGTGCAAACAACACAATGTCACAGATGTCTCATGTTTTGAGGGAGCGTGCAATTGGCATGCTGACT
Source organism: Brachymystax lenok tsinlingensis (assembly GCA_030435695.1). Classification (NCBI taxonomy): domain Eukaryota; kingdom Metazoa; phylum Chordata; class Actinopteri; order Salmoniformes; family Salmonidae; genus Brachymystax; species Brachymystax lenok. The sequence continues at coordinate 5,053,586 of CM059800.1, read as the reverse complement.
GCAGAAATGTCCACCAGAGCTGTTGCCAGAGAATTGAATGTTAATTTCTTTACCATAATCCACCTCCAACGTTGTTTTAGAGAATTTGGCAGTATGTCCAACTGGCCTCATAACCGCAGAGCACGTGTAACCATGCCAGCTCAGGACCTCCACATCTGGCTTCTTCACCTGATGGATCGTCTGAGACCAGCTTCCCGGACAGCTGATGAAACTGAGGAATATTTCTGTCCTTAATCCTCTTTTGCCCACTTATGTGAAATATACAGATTAGGGCATAATTTATTTTAATTGACTGATCTCGTTATATGGACTGTAAATCTTTGATATTGTTGCATGTTGTGTTTGTATTTTCATTCAGTATATCTACCATCTACCTAGTGCTGAAAATACCTCAGACAGAAATACAGTGGCCGTGTCCAAAATCTGGCTTGCCTACTACTTAAACTGCATATTGTGTACTAATTGTACTACATACTACTTAGGATGTACAGTTTAGCAAAAATAATTCAGTATTCCACAGCCGAAATGTACTACTTTTGGTGCGTTCCAGTCAACTGGGAATTCGGAAACAAAACTAACTATGACTAGGAAACTCTGATCTTCAGGTCAGAGAAGTTGGAGCTTTAGGATGATGCCTGAGTTTCCGACATGTAATTCTGAGTTGGATGACTGTTTCTGGGTTACTTTCACACTCTATTACACATGCTGCTGCTAATCAGTAAATTATACTGTATATCCTAATTGCTCAGTCACATTTGCCCCTACCTACATGTACATATTACCTCAATCAACTCAACTACCTCGTACCCCAGCACATTAACTCGGTAATCCGAGTTCCTTTTTGTCTTGAAACCACCATCAGTTAAGGCTTCATATGAACCAAAAAGGATTTGTCTGTAGCCGGACCTAGTGACCTTTCGGGTTGTTGTTTTGGGCTAACGTTAGCTGTCACTAGCATTTGGAAAACGTGCTTGGAGTAAAATTTAGTGTACCGTAGGCCTACGCATGTATCATTTGAAGAATCACCCGAAGCTTGAGAGGAATGGGAGATGCAGTAGAGGAATGTAGTGCTGAGGCACTGTATGTGGTGAACTTTCTGGTGCCCAGAGCTGCTAAGTCATTGCGAAGGAGATCTCCAGTGGCTTCACGACTCAGGCTGGTTCACAGAGTAGCCCTCTACAAGATCGTCACCAGACTCCATCTTCATCAACCACCTCCTTTCCTCTGATGAAGCATGAGCTGTCCTTCACGTGCAAAAACCCCAGCCTTACTCATGATTCAGTACTACACAAATTGGTTTAATTATTTATTTACTAGCTAAGTAAATAATAACACAGAATAAATATGCACACTTAATACATGAGAAAAAGTCCCCCTAGCAGACTGACAACATATGTCGGCTTGCTACACAGAAAATGAAGAGGGGGGGGAGAGAGAGAGTGAGAAAAAGGGGAAACTTATCGTTGATACATTTTAGAACTATTCTCACAGTAATCATATACTTTGCACACAAACCACCACCCGTTTGAAGTAAGAAATCATGAATGTATTTAACGCAACGTGAGAATGCCTTAATTCGCCGTTTATCTCTGTCGGAACCAGCCCTCCTTAGGAAGGTTGTTGGCCTTTCAGCGGAAAGCTTGTATGGCTCTGATTGTCCGAAAGGGGTCTCCCCTTTCTAGTCTTCTATCCTCTCTCCACCTCGTGTTGATAGTCAGAGTTTTAACCTCTTTACATGCACAGCTACAGCCTGGCGATGTTCTGATCTAGTCTGGGAGGTGATTTGATTTTCTTCACCTCTTATTGAGGTTCAAAGTTCCAACCATTTCAAACGTGTAGCTACGCTCCACGCTTTTTTGGTCTAATGTTAATCTCAATACCAATCCATTTATGCACTCTGGCCGAAGCGGACGGTTCCGTCAGTCTGACACGCTCTCTGACCTCACTCGGGAGTGGGTACGAACTATGCACAGTTTATCTTCTTAGGGTGCGGCAGCAGAGGTGACGGTTTTGGAGAGTCTGGCGTGCCCAAAGTAAAATGCCTGCCACTCAGGAACAGAAAATAGGATATGCACATAATTAGTACTATTGGATAGGAAACACTCTAAAATTTCTAAAAGTGTTAAAATAAGCAGGCGAAAACCGGAGAAATTACTGTCCGGAATATTTTTTGTTGTTGTGACCTTTGCTCTGTTTGATACTCTCCCTATTGATTTTAATGGAAACCAGCTCAGAGACTGCAGTACCTATGGCTTCCACTAGATGTCAACAGTCTTTATACAGAGTTTGTAAGCTGTAGCTCTGAGCAGAACGGATAGGAACAGGAAATAGTTGAGGTAGCTCAGATGTCAACAAGATTTTATGGGCACGAGACCGTATGCGCGCCCCACTGTATTTTCCTTTCATAACGTTTAGGTTACCATCCGAGTGAAATATTATCGCTAATATTCATAAAAGGATAGCTAAGGATGCATTATAAATGATCTATGATTTGTTTAGGAAAAGTTGATAGGTATATTTGAACGTGTTCTCTTCACGGTTCAATGGGCGATTCGACGTTGGATTTTCTGATCATAATCGCCAACCAAACAGAGATTTATGGATATAATAAATGACTTTTTCTAACAAAAGAACCATTGGATGTCTTCGTTGGACACTTGGGAAGCCCTCAGCAGAAGTTCTTCGAAAGGTAAGAGATTTATTTTAGCTGTGATATGGGTTTTGTGTGACCCGAGCTGGATATGAATTTATGCTAATGTGGAAAATATGTGGGGTGCTATCCTCAAACAATCAAATGTTGTGCTTTCGCCGTAAAGCCTTTTTGAAATCTGACAATGCTGTGATATTGCCAAGAATCAGAGCTTTTCATGACTATGCAACACTTTTATATTGATGAATGTTTAAAAATTCAACTTTTGGATTTTGAATTTGGCGCCTTACATTTCACCGGGTAGTGTCGGGAGTGGCCCGCTAGCACGCCGCTACTCCCTAATTATACCACATTCATATCTTAACAAAAATACTTTCATAATTTGTCATATTTCATATACCTTACTATTGGTTGACCTACCCAACTATAGCTACAGTTGACTACTCATGATGTATTGCTTGTTTATTTTTTGCTTTTGATGCACTTTGAGATTATGAAAGCGCTATAGAAATGTGATCAATTATTATTACATGAATGTGCCAGTGAAGCACAGGAAATTGATGAGGAAGTGTTGTTAAAGGGGGACTTTTTTTAGTACAGAACAACAATTTCTTTATATTTTTATTAAACCATTATTTTGACAACTAAGTCATACTGAGAGTAGGGTCTCTTTTTCAGATGAGCCCTGGATAAATACATCAAACATATATACAATATACAAAATGACCAAACATATTAAGAAAAACAAATATGTTTATCAACATCGAGGTCTCTGATTATTTCTCTGAACTGACCAAGGGGTACCAGAACATCTAATTTCTGAGATCTCTGTGAGTTGTTCCACATGAAGCGAGCAAACCAACTAAAAGCAGCTTTACCCATCTCTGTAGAGACTGAAGGGGCCTCCAGTGTTATCCAAGCCTGTGACCGGGTTTGGTAATTTGTAAGTCCAAATTGAATTAATGATGATAGATATATAGGAGGTTTCTCCATGAGTGCTTTGTAAATAAACACAAAAGAGTGCTGCTCTCTCCTTAAACACAAAGAGGCCCAACCCACTTTCTGATACACAACACTTGTGACTTCTATAACCATCAGTAATAAGGGCACAATAGAAAACAGCATCTAGTGGTTTAAGGTAAACCTTTTCATACGTGAGTTCCAAATATATCTAACAGTTTCCCCAGCGTGAGTTGTTTTATGCACGAGATGTCAGAATGTTCCAAAATGTGATTATTATGCAACAGGACAGTTAAAACACTGCTAGTTATCTATAGGCTATTTTCAACTTGTCAATTTCAAATTATTTTCTAACAAGTTGTATTTTCTAACAGTTTGAATTGAGGTGTGTTCCACCTCCTTATTAATTCATATAGAAGTAGCCCATTTCAGCGTTGCGGACAATTTATGTTTGAGGCTTTACTGAACCGACAAACTTCTCTCTTCGAGGAGAGCCCACGCACTTCACTAATGTTTGCGCAGATCAAGTATGGAGATATTTGCACAGTCTTGTACGAATTGGAACATTTTCTGGCTGGCGCTCGCATTGCCTTCCTTGTTGTTTTCCTTACAAATAATAACTTTGGACATGTGTGCGTTCCTATCAAAGTAAGTTCCTTATTTTCTGTATATGTATTTCTGTATATATATGTTTTGTTGTTTCTACTGTAGGCACGTATGTTGTATGGAGCATTATGTATTTACAGTTTTATTCACATGTGTTCAAGTACTTGTGACAAATAATGCATTCTGAGTATTGCATAGATTGTAATGGACACCTATGATGTGTGTAAAATACTTGAATGAAGGTTGCAATGATTATAATGAGCTAATGCTAAGCTGTTTGCCAGCTATGTGAGGCGCTATGTTTGTTGACATTATACAATGCAATCTGGGTGTCAAGTAAACATCTGTCGGACCAAAGATGTTATAATGAGAAAGTGTTTTACTCAATTATTTCGATCAATGGTGATGTGATTAATTATAAATAGTAATTGCTATTAGCTAATTCATATTGTAGTTCCTGTCAGCCGAAAAAAATATGACCGCTTGTGCTAGGACAAATGTAGACTACATTTTCCAGTTTGGATGATTGTGTTATGCTGTAGCTACTTCTGTGAATGTCACATTGCATCCAAAAATAAACTGGTAACATTCTGGACATAACTTTGTAAGGACTGTGTTGGTGCAAAATGTTTCTATGAAAAAAACTGTGGCCAGCTCAAATGCTGATTGTTGCGTCAAACTGAACTGTACGTTCTAAATAAGAGTTCTAATCACACCAGTTGAGTGTACACTGCAGGGACCACTGTAGAATGATCACTCCCATTTGTTGGAATGTGTGAAGGTTAAATGCTGCTGCATGCATATAGATAATATCCCTATAATCAAATTAGACATAAAAGTGGCCTGGACAATTGTATTGCTATTAACAAAAGTCAGACATGGTTTGTTTCTGTAAAATAAACCAACCCTAAACTTCAACTTATTTGTTGCTTAGGGTTCTCCCACCTCTTTTTCACCCATGCAGGTGACAGCTGCCCCTCCAGCTCACATTCTTTCATGTAGATCCTGAAAACACATAGGATGAAGTACATTATCCAGAACATGAGCAGAGTAAAATTGGGTGAACTTTCTGAAAATAGCTAGACTGTGCAGCGAATATACTTGATCAAATTGGAGGGCCAAGGTGAAACAGTGACGAGTGCAGTTTCCCATTACTTTTACCATTACAGGTTATGTGCAATGAAACTAGCTAGACCCATTCAGGCTGTAACCGTTCAGGTATAAGCTAATATTATATAGCATGAACATTATAATCAGGTCAACACAAATAAACCGAAATGGAAAATCAGTAGAGCTAGAAGAAAAGAGAGGTGTTGGGACCAGCACCATTGTAGAAATTACTAATTTAGGCTATTAACGTTAGCCAGTAGAGGTGCATAGCGCCGTGGCAAAAGCGCTAATTATGGCCACGTGACTTAATCAAAACCTTTTTTGCAGCATTTCTCCTGCCGTGTTTGCCACTGAATTAAAAGCCTGGTATTGTCATCAGACCCTGTAACAGTTTAAACACAAGCCCTGGTATTTACAACAAGTAGCTAGCTAGCTAGCTAGTTGTTTTTGTTGTTTACTTGACGATATCTAGCTATCAACATTCGCAGCCCCACTCTTCCAATGCACTGTGGCTGTGAAATTCACGAAAAGTATGCAGCAAATTCTACAAGATGAAAAGTCTAAATTAATATAACATCTTGGCATGTAAAGCATAGTATATTTAAAAAAAAATGAATTTGTTGATTTCAGTAGCACATCCACATATCTAATTAACACTAACATCGCAAAAATATCATTATTGTTTTTGTGAAGGCCTCAGGTAGAATTTATTAGAATATTAATTTTATTTCAAATAAGTTTATTAGTTTATGTTACCGTAGGCTATATGTAAAAGCAAAAAACACGAAATTCAAGTGTTCAATAAATTTTATTCATGGAGTGTCTTTGTTACAACTATGAAACAGAATGTTTTGGAACACGTAACAGCTTATTTTTTATGAAGACAAAATAAAATTTAAATTACCCAACCACCAAGACCCACGGTCAAGACACGTGGTCAAATGATGAAAACATCTGTAGCCTAAACATCATTATAAGCGCCAAGTGGCCTAATAAATAGTGAACCTTACCACAAAATCAATAACGCCATATTGCTTGTGTGCTGATATGTCAGCATTCAAAAATAGTCAATTATTTTTAGCTCGTGCTTGTGTGCGTCTTCACGCAATGGCATCAGTTGGATTTCATTTAGCTGTTATCCCTTGTCCTAACAGTTGACACAATTTCCGTAACATTCACTTGCTTGACACACTTTGACATACCTTTGTTTGGTTGTAGTGCGTAATAGTCTCCGGTTTTCTCTTTGTGTCCTGTCGTCTTGTCGTTCTTCAGCACCATTGTGTTGTTGTGGTGTACAATGGCTGTGCCCGTGCCTTATTTTGCGCAGATGGAGGGAGCTCCCTCCTTCCTTTGTTCATGGTGCAGGCCATAATTGTTTTCTTTGCAAGCAGGTTGTTCACCAATTACAGTGAAATGAAGAAATTTCTCCCCTTGCCAACATAAGGTTCCACAAGCCTCATCACCACATTCTCCGACACTAGCTCACCTGCTGCCTGATGTGGATATTTTCCCAGATATTGAAAGCCATTCAACATGTACAAATATGCATGCTCTCACTGTGTAGCCTACTCCAAGTAGGCCAGAGTAGACTGATAACACATAGTTTTAAGATAACAATTTGAATGGATCAATACAATAGAATGGCCACCCTGTTCTTCATTCACAATTGGTGATCACATAATTATGCATTATTCGCTTCCCCTATCTCATCAACTCGCCCATTCTCCCTATCATACTTTACTTTATTTTTATTATCTGTTGTTAATACGTGTGAAATTAGTTTCGGTATAGTTTAGGTTCAAGGCAAATATCGGGGTGATTATCAGCTGGGCACTGCACTCCGATAGGGCAATCCACAATTGGCCCAGTGTTGTCCGGGTTAGGGTTTGGCCGGGGTAGGCCTAGTTAAATAAAATAAAAACATTCAACTGTCAGAAGAAGGAGCGGAGCAGGCCCTACTGTTGGGAGAAGGAGATGTCCTCTTTGAACTGGTTATAACTCCAGTTCTGTTTGTGATATTAAGATTCTTACACCAACAGTGTGTTATATAGACATATTTAAGAAAAGCCAAGGACAGAGGGGGGCATGACTTAAACAAATGCATGACTTAAACAAATGCATGACTGCTTTAGTGGTTCTAGTGTTAATGGCTGTGATAGGATAAAACTGAGGATGGATCAACAACATTGTAGTTACTCCACATTACTAATCTAAATGGCAGAGCGAATAGAAGGGAGCCTGTAATTAATCAAAATATATCAAAACATGCATGTTTGCAACAAGGCACTAAAGTAATACTGCAAAGAAATGTGGCTTTTTGTCCTGAATACAAATTGCTATGTTTGGGGCAAATCCAACAAAACACTGAGTACCACTCTCCATATCTTAAAGTGTGGTGTATGTTATGGGTATGCTTGTCATTGGCAAGGACTGGGAAAATTTACAGCACTCTAAATAATTCTGTGGTGTTTGGTTGACCCAACTGCTGGGTTGCAGGCGTTGGGGCACTTAGTTGGGTTGTTTTCTTTAAAATCTGCTGGGTTATTGATGCTGGGTTATTAAGATATGACTAAGCGGGTCAGATCAGAAGACTGGATGTGAGTGGCTTTCAGATATTTTCAATTATTTTTAGCCACCCATGAGAGTAAATGTAATTTATGTGAATCTGTTCTGATGTATAGTTATCAGGGTAAGGTCGAACATTAAAATGTTTGTAGCTTCAATGAGGCTTACAGAAGTGTATGAGTTCCCTAAAAGCCTATGTAACTCCTGTACCGTTTTATAATATATACTAAATAATCCTGATATATTACTGTGTAAAATGCACAAAAATTTTGTAGGAAAATTCAAAGAATGTAAACTTAAAGGGATCGTTAAGGATTTTGGCAATGATCGCAAAGACATAAAAATGGTATCCACGATCTGTCTCTAGGGAAGTATACAAAGGGCTACATTGCCCAAATCTCATACTATCCTTATCATGAAGAACAGGAATGACATTTACTCTCACGCATGGCCAATAAAATCTAGTTGAAAGCCACGCCTCCTGAAAATAACCTAAGGATTTCATAAAATAGACCGTGCTGCTAGGTCAACCCAGCATGTGAGTAAAAAATGTCCAACTGATGGATAAATTAAACCATGTTTGTGTTGGGTTATTCACGCAACACAACTGGCTGGGTTAAAACAACCCACTGTGTGTTCTGTCCAGTATTTAACCAGTGCTGGGTTACAAAATAACCCAAATTGGGTTGTTTTTAACACAGCATTTTTAGAGTGAGGATAAAACGAAACGGAATGGAGCTAAGCACAGGCAAAATCCTAGAGGAAAATCTTTCCACCAGACACTGGAAGACAAATTCACCTTGCAGCAGAAAAATAACCTAAAACACAAGGCCAAATCTACCCTGGAGTTTCTTACTATGACAGTGAATGTTCCTGATTGTCCGAGTTACAGTTTTGACTTAAATCTGCTTTAAAATCTATGGCAAGACTTGTCTGTATAGCAATGAACAACAATTTGGCAGAGCTTGAATAATTTTGGAAAGAATAAAGGGTACATATTGCACAATCCAGGTGTGCAAAACTCTTAGAGACTTACCCCCAAAAAACAGACAGCGTTTATTGCTGCCAAAAGGTGTTTCACACGTGCACACTTGCGACACTCAGCAAAAGTTTGTGAAAAATATCATTTCTATTTTCTTGTGTACATTCCATTATATACTTCTCACAATAAAATACAGTGAGCTCCAAAAGTGTTGGGACAGTGACATGTTTTATTGTTGTTTTGCCTCTGTACTCCAGCACTTTGGATTTTAAATGAAGGGTGCAGACTGACAGCTTTAATTTGAGGGTATTTTCATCTACATTGGGTGAATTATTTAGAAATTACAGCAATTTTTGTACATAGTCCCACCATTTTAGGGGACCAAAAGTATTGGGACAAATTCACTTAAATGTGTATTAAAGTAGTAAAAAGTGTAATATTTGGTCCCATAGTCATAGCACACAATGGCTACATTAAGCTTGTGACTACAAATTTGTTGGATACATTTGCTGTTTGTTCAGTTTGTGTTTCAGATTATCTTGTTCACATTATAAATGTATGGTAAATGTACTGTGTCATTTTGGAGACACTTTTATTGTAAATAAGAATATAATATGTTTCTAAACTCTTCTACATTAATGTGGATGCTACCATGATTATGAATAATCCTGAATTAATCATGAAAAATGGTGAGCGAGTAATTTACAAACGCATAAATAGCACACCCCAAGACATGCTAACCTCTCACCATTGCAATATGAGGGGAGGTTAGCATTTTTGATGGGTATGACATTTATGCCTCTAAACTTTCTCCGTCATTGTATCATTTCAAATCCACAGTTCTGGAGTACAGAGCCAAAATAACAACATGTGTCACTGTCCCAATACTTTTGGAGCTTACTGTATATGTGTGTTGACTGTGATAAGGGCACAACTCACAAACAGACACACACACACGCACAGACACACACAAAATACAGAGATTATGTTAATGTACATTTGTGACTGAAGGTATTTGAAATGGCTGGAGGGGGAGTTAAGGTTAACACAACATGTCAGTGTGCACTGTGTACAGATTATCAATTACTACATTGTCTGTTCCTCCTTCAAGTATTACTTCCTTCTGTCATTTGCCAGTGTGAGAGATAAAAACAAATAGGGCAACATATTTTTTCTGTCCAAATCATTCAAGTAGAAAAGCATGCAGTCAGCAAGTTACACATCTCCCACTCCTTTCCCGCCATCATTCACATACGCAGAATAATCTGATATTGATATTTTCAACAGGCTTATCAAATTCGTCTTGCAAATGCTCAAGGAATGAATGCGACAAGAAGTCATCTGTGGGTTCAATTCCAACAGGGCCCATTCAGAGTCACAGCTGGGAAAGTTAGTTGACGATAGTGGTGGCAGATAGAGAAAGTATGTGCTGAAAAGGCAGTAATAAGAGGATTAAAGATGCATTACCTGTGTTCAGATTCATGGATGGAGAAAATGACTCCTGACGTGGAGGACTTCTGCTGGATGGAGGCCAGGAAGGTAAATTCACTTTTACTCCTGAAGAGCTGCACCACCTTCTCTGTGATGTGGGCCGGCGCGTGGACTGCTCTCCCCATATCTAGGGGATGAAAGAGAAAGAACAGCAATCAGGGAACTGCATGTTCGCTGCTTTCACAGTCGACGAGTCTACATCATGTCTGCCTGCTAAGGTTCAGGCTTCAGCAAGTAGGGGAAAAGACAGAAATGTGCTTGCGTCCCAATTGGCAACATGTTCTCAATGTTATGCAATACTTTTGACCAGGGCGCATAGGGCCATTTGGGACACACAGAGAGACACACAATGTCTGAAGCATGGCCTGAAACACTGCTAACTGCTTGCAAGAGGTATGACTGCTGTCCCTGGTTCGAATCCAGGCTGCATCACATCCGGCTGTGATTGGGAGTCCCATAGGGCGGTGCACAATTGGCCCAGTGTCGTCCGGGTTTGGCTGGGGGAGCCGCATTGTAAATAAGAATTTGTTCTTAACTGACTAGTTAAATAAATGTAAAAAAACAAAAACAAACTCATGACACAGAAAAGGCATGGCATCTGTATCCATTATTCAACATAAAGAATTGAACAATTTAACACTAACACATACTCAAGAAAAGCAAGAAAAAAAAATATATGACCCATTTAACTGGATGCGGTCCCAACCCAGAGGTGCATTACACACAGCAAATGTTTGGAGCATTAGGATGAAATGTCCACTAACAAGTACACCAGCAAAACCTCCATTTAAACTCAGCAACAACAAAAAAAAATCCCTTTTTCAGGACCCTGTCTTTCAAAGATAATTTTTAAAAATCCAAATAACTTCATAGATCTTCATTGTGAAGGGGTTAAACACTGTTTCTCATGCTTGTTCAATGAACCATAAACATTTAATGAACATGCACCTGTGGAACGGTCATTAAGACACTAACAGCTTACAGATGGTAGGCAATTAAGGTCACAATTATGAAAACTTAGGACACTAAAGAGGCCTTCCTACTGACTCTGAAAAACACCAAAAGAAAGATTTCCAGGGTCCCCTGCTCATCTGTGTGAACGTGCCTTAGGCATGCTGCAAGGAGGCATGAGTTCTGCAGATGTGGCCAGGGCAATAAATTGCAATGTCCGTACTGTGAGACGCCTAAGACAGCTGATCGTCCTCGCAGTGGCAGACCACGTGTAACAACACCTGCACAGGATCGGTACATCCGAACATCACACCTGCGGGACAGGTACAGGATGGCAACAACAACCGCCTGAGTTACACCAGGAACGCACAATCCCTCCATCAGTGCTCAGACTGGACCAGACAGGACTGGAAAAAAGTGCTCTTCACTGACGATACAAGGTTTTGTCTCACCAGGGGTGGGGTGATGGTCGGATTCGTGTTTATCGTCAAAAGAATGAGCGTTTCACCGAGGCCTGTACTCTGGAGCGGGATCGATTTGGAGGTGGAGGATCTGTCATGGTCTGGGGCGGTGTTTCACAGCATCATTGGACTGAGCTTGTTGTCATTGCAGGCAATCTCAACACTGTGCGTTACAGGGAAGACATCCTCCTCCCTCATGTGGTACCCTTCTTGCAGGTTCATCCTGACATGACCCTCCAGCATGACAATGCCACCAGCCATACTGCTCATTCTGTGTGATTTCCTGCAAGACAGGAATGTCAGTGTTCTGCCATGGCCAGCGAAGAGTCCGGATCTCAATCCCATTGAGCACGTCTGGGACCTGTTGGATCGGAGGAGGAGGGCTAGGGCCATTCCCCCCAGAAATGTCAGGGAACTTGCAGGTGCCTTGGTGGAAGAGTGGGGTAACATCTCACAGCAAGAACTGGCAAATCTGGTGCAGTCCATGAGGAGGAGATGCACTGCAGTACTTAATGCAGCTGCTGGCCACACCAGATACTGACTGTTACTTTTGATTTTGACCCCCCCTTTGTTTAGGGACACATTATTCAATTTCTATTAGTCACATGTCTGTGGAACTTGTTCAGTTTATGTCTCAATTGTTGAATCTTGTTATGTTCATACAAATATTTACACATGTTAAGTTTGCTGAAAATAAACGCAGTTGACAGTGAGAGGACATTTCTTTTTTTGCTGAGTTTATGAGGCACATGAGACACACGAAACAGGTGAGGGACGTGTTCATTAAGGCACAACATAACAAAACGTTTCAAAGCGTAGTGCAATGGAACCTCAAATTGAGCGTTTCTACACTGAACAAAAATATAAATGCAACATGTAAAGTCCCATGTTACATGAGCTGAAATAAAAGATCCCAGAAATGTTCCATATGTACACAAAGCTTATTTCTCTCAAATTTTTAACATAAATTTGTTTAAATCCCTGTTAGTGAGCATTTCTCCTTTGCCAAGATAATCCATACACCTGACAGGTGTGGCATAAGAAGAATATGATTAAACGGCATGATCATTACACAGGTGTGTAATTACATCTTGTGTTGGGGACATTAAAAACCCACTGTAAAATGTTCAGGGATCAGTCAAACAATACAATGCCACAGATGTCTGAAGTTTTGAGGGAGTGTGCAATTGGCATGCTGACTGCAGGATTGTCCACCAGAGCTGTTGCCAGATTATTTAATGTTAACTTCTCTACCACAATGTTGCTTAGAGAATTTGGCAGTACGGCCTCACAACGGAACCGTTACAGAAATGCATGGTGTCGGGTGGGCTGGCGGTTTGCTGATTTCTACGTTGTGAACAAAGTGCCCCATGGTGGCCGTGGGAACATGGTATAGGCAGGCATAATTGCATTTTATCTATGGCAATTTGAATGCAGAGTTAACATGACGAGATCTTGAGGCCCATTGTCTTGCCATTCATCTGTCGCCATCACCTCATGTTTCAGCATCGTAATGCACAGCCCCATGTCGCAAGGATCTGTACACAATTCCTGGAAACTGAAAATGTCCCAGTTCTTCAATGGCCTGCATACTCACCAGACATGTCACTCATTGAGCATGTTTGGGATGACAACAGCGTGTTCCAGTTCTCGTCAAAATTCGCACAGCAACTTCGCACAGCCATTGAAGAAGAGTGGGACAACATTCCACAGGCCACAATCATCAGCCTGATCTACTCTATGTGTCGAGCTGCATGGGGTAAATATTGGTCACACCAGATACTGACTGGTTTTCTGATCCACGCCCCCTACCTTTTTTTTAAGGTATCTGTGACCAACAAATGCATATCTGTATTCCTAATTATGTGAAATCCACAGATTAGGGCCTAATGAATTTACTTCAATTGACTGATTTCCTTATATGAACTGTAACTCAGGAAAATCTTAGAAATTGTAGCGTTTTGCGTTTATATTTTTGTTCAGTATAATTGGACAAGTTCAGATAGTGGCTGCCCCCCATGCCAGGCTTTTAAAACTCCCCCGGTTGGTGCCAGACACCTGCCGGTGTGATCAGCATCCACCGTGCCCTCTCCACTCAGCCTCACTGGCACAGGACCAGGCACTGACTAACTACAGTTACTGTAGTGTTTTTGTGGACTGTAGTATACTGTAGTATTCACTATAGTATTCTACAGTATACTCCAACATTCTATAGTAATTACTACACATGATCAAGGGATACTACAAGTGCAGTATAGCATTATACAGTATCCTACAGTTTACTACAGAATTATATAGTAAGTACTGTAGTATTCTATAGTATTTTTTTTATGTGGGGACTGACTGACTGATACTGACTGTAGGGCTGGCACGGTAATCGTATAATCATTTAACCAGCGATTATGAATGAAGACTGTGAATAAAATAAAATAAACATCATAACAAATGTAATATGTACATTTTAGAAAAGTAGGTATACTTTACCCAATAGCAGTAGTGTAAATGAATCAATATGAACAATTGTTTTTTGCTATTCAAATGATTCTTTGATGACCGTAGTCATTTGCCTGACGAATTACCGTTCCCAAAATTCCATGATAGTCACAAACCTAGCTGGCTGACACAGAATGACTGACTGACTAACTGACTGTCTAACCGGCTGTGATTGGGAGTCCCATAGGGCGGCGCACTGTTGGGGGGGACGGGGGTGGGAACCACTCAAAAGAAAAATCGATTCCTTATTCTAAGCTATTCCTTATTCTAAGGCTTAGCACTGAGCTTTGTTCAAATATCAAATTACATCTTATTCTCTATAGTGCACTTTATTTAAGGCATTTTTTTTTACCCATAAACCTAAATAGCCTCCTCGTTTGTCAAAGTAGTGCACTATATATACGGAATATGCTCATTTGAGACAGACTGTGGCTGTGTGTGAATACTAATACTAGTGTTCTAAATAGTAGGCATTTAATAATGTATGCAAAAATAGTTTTATAGTATGTGAAATTTGGAAAATCGAGTATGCTTTAAATGCCAGGATGTTATACTAATTTTGTCTTTTAAGTTAGTAGAAATCGATGCAGCCTTTTGAGGAAGAGAATCGTCTTTTCAGAGTTACGTGTGTTTGAAACCAGCTTACAGTTGAAGTCGGAAGTTTACATACACTTAGGTTGGAGACATTAAAGCTCGTTTTTCAACCACTCCACAAATTTCTTGCTAACAAACTATAGTTTTGGCAAGTCGGTTAGGACATCTACTTTGTGCATGACACAAGTAAATTTTTTTGTTTACAGTTTATTTCACTTATAATTCATTGTATCACAATTCCAGTTGGTCAGACGTTCACATACACTAAGTTGACTGTGTCTTTAAACAGCTTGGAAAATTCCAGAAAATTATGTCATGGCTTTAGAAGCTTCTGATAGGCTAATTGACATAATTTGAGTCAATTGGAGGTGTACCTGTGGATGTATTTCAAGGCCTACCTTCAAACTCAATGCCTCTTTGCTTGACATCATGTGAAAATCTAAAAAGATGTCAGCCAAGACCTCAGAAAAAAAAACTATAGACCTCCACAAGTCTAGTTCATCCTTGGGAGCAATTTCCAAACGCCTGAAGGTACCACATTCATCTGTACAAACAATAGTACGCAAGCATAAACACCATGGGACAACGCAGCCGTCATACCG